>CACRXK020006367.1:4974-25431 GCA_902702795.2 Paramuricea clavata | reverse complement strand
TGTCATAACGTTTCATGGTTTTGATTAGCCTGAAAACAGACCTACGTTCCGCCCACCCTAAAATTTGCGGGTCGACGGATCCGTAGACTTGCTCTAAGTCTCTCTTTCATTGTCTTATCGATCCACTATGGTGTACATTACATGACGTAGCACTGAGAGGCGGAGCGAGAAAGAGAGACTTGTCAACTTCGAAAAATCTCGGTTCAAAACTGAACAGAAAATGCAAGACTTGCTTTAATCGTTTTCTGTCAGTGTTTATATGTATTGATCTAGCACAGTGTAAATAACATGAGTTCCATTATAGTAAATAATACAGAAAGAAATTGAAGGAAAACAATTAAAGCAAGTCTTGCATTTTCTGTTCAGTTTTCAACCGAGATTTTCGGAAGTTGACAAGTCTCTCCTTCTCGCTCCGCCCCTCCGTAGTACGTTATGTAATGTACACTATAGTGGATTGCTACTATATGACAATGAAAGAGAGACTTGGAGCAAGTCTAACAGCTCCGTCAACCTGCGAATTTTAGGGCGGGCGGAATGTAGGTCTGTTTTCACCATAGATATAGGAGATCTAGATTGCTAACGCATACCTAGCGCAGGCGGGGCCTACATGATAAATCCAAGATGGCGGTACAACAGGGCAAAAATACTATAGATTCTATTACGAAAATCAGGATTTTTGCATTTTTGCCGTCGCATTGTTTCGAAACTTATTCGGTCAAATTTTATGGTAAAGAGAAACTTACCGCGAAGATTTTGAGCATATATATGATTGAATTGGATGAAAAATCGCAAAATTATCCAGCGATAAAAGTTTGTGTGAAATGGTCAGTTGGTCAGTTGGAGCGTTTTATTGCCAGAAATACTGTGCTATGTTAACATCTAGCCTTGTGAATGGTGTTTTATACTTGCATCTCTCATCATCATTTTTAAGTACTGATATAGTACTATATATGTAACTTGTACAGTTTTGCTTTAATTTTTGCTCACTATTTGCATAAAAAGCAAATTATAACAGACCATAGATGATAGACCCTCATCCAGTGCTCTCATCAGTTTACTTCTCTAACAAGCAAGGGGGGGGGGGTACATAACAGTTCATTTTTCATAATTATGAGGACAGAGCAGATGATGATGAGAGATGCAAGTATAAAACACCATTCACAAGGCTAGATGTTAACATAGCACAGTATTTCTGGCAATAAAACGCTCCAAGTGACCAACAGTATACTGACCATTTCACACGAACTTTTATGGCTGGATAATTTTGCGATTTTTCATCCAATTCAATCATATATATGCTCAAAATCCTCGCGGTGAGTTTCTCTTTACCATAAAATTTGACCGAATAAGTTTCGAAACAATGCGACGGCAAAAAATGCAAAAATCCTGATTTTCGTAATAGAATCTATAGTCTTTTTGCCCTGTTGTACCGCTATCTTGGATTTATCATGTAGGCCCCGCCTGCGCTAGGTATGCGTTAGCAATCTAGATCTCCTATATCTATGGTTTTCACGCTAGCTTTTGATGGCATGCAACATGTACGCACTGCGTACCTATTTTTATTTATTTTATAGAAAACAGGAACGAAATTTGGAGAATACACAGTTCAACATTGTTACCTTAAGAACTTTGTAGATCTCCCTCTAAATTGCAGGAATTGGCATTTCAGAAATTTTTCACATTTTGCAAAATTTTTCAGTGGGAGCTAAGTGTCCCTCCCCCAACTTTCAGAGCCGCTCCAACGCGAAATAGAAAAAAATAGAAATGGTGGTCGCGTGCTAATGTATCTTCGCGAATCTATATCATACGCAGAACGAAATGACTTCATAATGGACTAGATTGGAAATTATATGTATTGAGATCAAGAAACAAGTAATAATCCATTTCTTCTATACGCATGGTATAAACCGCCGAATTATAATGTTGATTTAATCGTTGAATTCGAATCTTTCCTTTTAATAATGGGCATAGACGTACGAGACGAGTGAGGGGCAATTCCACCCCCCCCCCCCTCACATTTTTGGAAAACCACAGAAATTCGGGCAAATGCTAGGAAAAATCAAGAAGATTCGGACAAATTTATGAGAAATAGGTTAAATTCAGGTTATTTCATTATAATCCTCCATAACAAATTCTGGCTAACTTTCAACTGCCCCCCTGGAAACCATCAGTCCCATACGCCTATGATAATGCGATCTAAATTGTAATAATTATACATAATTAAGTACACCCTATGATTCTAAAGCACGCGGAACTTGCTGTTTTTTCTTCATTGTATTAACTTGATCAGTTAATTAATGAACCTAAAAGAGTAACAAGAACATCAGCTGGCGTGGTTTATCTTGGAGTATCAGAACACAATTTGACTTATGTAGTTAGAAAATTTAGTCTTTCAAGATCTCGAGAAAACATAAAACATGTTCGGAATTTTAAAAAATTTAATACTGGAGATTTTCTACGTGATATGTCGCAGATCCCTTGAGAATCTATAGTATTGCACGACAGTCCTAATGTATGTGGGAAAATATGGCAATCCCTCTACCTGGAAGCTCTAGATAGATACGCACCTCTCAGCCGTCTCAGGCATATAAGAATCCGGGCTGCAAACAGTCTCCTTTGGATTACACAAAAACTAAAAGAAAAAATGAGATTAGAGATTTCCATAAAAATCAAGCCATGAAACATAACTCCCAAATTCATTGGAATAAGTATAGAGAGATTCGTGATAAACTACACTGCAAAAAATCAAATTCTAGTCTAGAATAATATTCTTATTTTTTAGATTATTTTTCTTATTTTAAGTAAATATTTCTTATCAAGAAATATTTCAAGAAAAAAAATCTAGTTTTAAGAACAAAAATCTTAAAATAAGAAAATATAACTGGGCAAGAATATTCGAGAGAATTTTTTTCTTATTTTAAGAATAACATTTTTCCATCCTAGAATAATATTCTTATAATTAGAAAAACAATCTTGAAATAAAGTTTAATATTATTTATCGCATATATCAAAACCTTTCTTTTGGCAACTTTTGCATGGCTAAAACGAGATATGATATTGAATTGAATAAACCTAATTGTAATATTGTATATCTTTCACTTTTTTGTCAAATTTGAAGCTGAGCGGCTCTGTCCTGAATGTCGCAGTTTCAACATGGCGGATATCACAATGAATTTGAATATGCCCAATGAATTGCTATTGAAAAATAACAATTATATATGAATTCAAATCATTTGCAACAATCGTCTATCTACGCTTTAATGAAGATGGTATGATCCACCGCAAAAAATGATGTGTAAATTTACCCAAGATTTTGCGTAAATATCACCGACATGTTATGACATCACGGTTAATGCTGTCAATGCTCCCTAAGCGCCTGCGGAGGAGGTAGGTCAAATGTTATGACATGCGATACGTTAAACGATAAAAATTTTATATTGTTGCAATTGGCATATAATTTTTTTAGAAAATCTGTCTCATTATTCGCTTATAAGAATTTTCATCATTCTTTTATAATCATTTTTTTGGCCAGATTATAAATGCTTCCTATAGTTTCAAGCTGGCGATAGATTGGGAGCGCTTTTTGGTGTATGTATTTTAGAAGACAAGGGCCACGCGCGCAATGAGTTGTGGGATATCGTATATCAAGTATCAAGTGTGAATTACAAATTTTCGACTTTGTCGTTTGAGCATATTTCGCTCAAGAATATCGTGTTTTTTATCATATTTGGTTCTGGATAAGTGACTCCGAATCCTGCCGAAGGCTTATTGATCTCAGGTATGAAATATTACTGTTTATATCGTATAATTATAACGTACATCGACCGTATTTACTCATTTTATCTTGTGGCTGTTATAGCCTGTTGTGGCTGTCTGCTATTGCTAAATTTGAATTTGCGCGCGAGAGGTTTTATATATTGAATTATTTCATTTCAATTCCGTCAAATATTAGTTAAAATCAACAATTCAAATTTTGAATAAACACATAGTAAATACTGGGTTACACTTGCCACTTGGTTCACAAAACTGGAGAAAGCATGTTTGAACCCACATAGTATATTATAAAACAATATGTGAATATGAATAATATTTACTTGCTGATTGCTTCAAGCCTATTATTAGCCAAAACATGAAAATTATTTGAGAGTATTAAACTTACAATTACAATGTTATCTATCTGAATCATAAAATTGTTAACTCAATATATAGAATTGATTATAATATTAACTTATCAGTTCAGTGCATATTTCTTGGTTTATAGCATGTAAATGGATTGACTTTAAATTAATATTCAACCCATTGGCATTGAGCTGGAGTGCCAGTGTCTTCACTCATGTCTAACCCTGCATATATGTGTGTGATATATTGTGCCTGTTTATGTGATAATGGCATGGCTAGACAGGAGGTTTTAATCCAGGATGGTGTGTTTAATATATAGACGGAATACACCCCGCCTCTCCACCTAGCAGGGATGATAGAGTGCTTGTATAAGAATTTCTCGTCCTGGCAGATGCAATCCCGGCAACAAATAATGGGATCCTGCCTAGGCCAGAAAGAAGTAGAATAATTCACTTTACCGTAAACAGTCGATAGAGTTCATATTGCAAGCTAGATGAGATGGGGTGTTAACGGGATATTACACTAGGCCGTACATTGCTTAAGCTGCATTGTGCCACAACTTTATTGTTTTACTCCGTATAATGTCAGATGATTTTACCTGTCAGTGCCATCACTCAACGGGTTACTGAAACAAGTAGCACTTATCTCACATACAACTGAGGTTAAATCATAACCATATGAATGTTTTTTGGAATATGAGGCAATAGCATATTAAATCACAAATACCAACACCATCGCCGTTACATTTTATACCAATCTAATGGATTTTGCTGGAAAAATTCTTTCTCATGTTATAAACTCTATCCTACAGAATAGAATGATTACAAATAAATTACTTATTTCCTTTCATGGGAAAATGTGAGTCATTATGGTCAATTTGAGTCCGAGAAATCATGGTCCCACAGTCAAAGTGTCAAATTTTAACCCATGAAGTTGCATCGCACCCTTTATTGTATTCCTGTCTAATGCCAGACAATTTTATTTGTGAGTGGGAGAGTGATGGTGGTTAATTGGTTAAGGATGCCAAGTTATATCATTATGCTTTCAATAAGTAACACAGTTGTAATTTAACACTTGCCCGGGGCATGGATAATAAAATAAATGGTTGGAAACTTTTGACGTCATTGACTGCATCCTTTTTGAAAAACGTGACGTCACGCGTATTGCGAATGTTACCAAAGTTCTCGGCATATTCGTTGTTTTGCAATATTTTCCGCTTTAAAAGGGTGATCTTGAAGCGTAAACTGGTCTAATTGTTTTAAAAACATGCCTAAGCCACGACAAAGTATTCAAGGTAAATGTTTTTCGTCTTTGTTTTGTATTTTTTTACATTTGTAGCTACGAATTGGCGTCACAAATTTTAACGAAATTTGTGATGTATTTTTTACTGTTTAGTGCTTGAAATATTTGCTAAAATTGACCGGGAATACGTAGAGTTTTCATCGTAGAATGGCGTGGTTACATTTATTTGCTCCTTGACTAAAATGTTTAGCTGTATTATTGCTAAACATGCCGTTTTTGAGAATTTGATTTTCAACTAGGTTGATGCATCCAACCACGCCATCAATCCCAGTAAAAACATTAGGTCACGTCAGCTAGTTTCCTATCCATTTATTTTATTATCCATGCCCGGGGCAAGTGAATATCATTGTCACAAAAAGCTGGGCATCTTCAAGTTTATGTTTTCATTGCCAGATAATTTTTTTATGCAGTGCATGTTGTACTTGTGCATGGATTCAAATTTTGTTTTTCTGTGGGTCACAGCTAGTCTGAAGCAGTATAACATAGCCATCTAGAGCAGTGGAAGAATGTGTTGACATGGAACAATGTGTCGACATTTATAGCCCCTACCTGGGTACCCCAGTGGCCATTGTCTCATGGCAAGTGAATTTTATTCACGGAAACTAATTTTCATATCCAACTTGGCAAGTTGAACTTGCCCTGATGACAAATGGTCAAAAAAGTAAAGTTATACCACTGACTACTGAGTAAGGTATATATGAGCTACAGTATCATGGTTATAAAAACTCTGGAATAAGGTATGCGGTTATTTTCAAAAAAATTACATTATCACTCATCAATATGTCCGCAGGTTGTTGAAGAAGATCGGAGGAGCCTCAATCAATCCAATGAAGCAGAAGAAAGTGCATACATGAGGAATTGTGAAAAGCAGCAGCTGATTGACCAATTGGACCCACTTATTTACTATCATGGCATTTCAAAAGGAGTTATGAAGCCACCACATGAACAGTGATCTGGTAATTAAATGATATTTTGTTTTTTTATTAATTAGAGTACCGGTACCAACATTGGATTCATTAGCAATTTAGCACCGACATTAGGTGTCGTTAATAGAAAATAATAAATGAAAATTGCATTTTGGTTTATGCTGTACCGGTAACTAATAAATGATATGAAAAATCAAAATTGCATTTTTTAGCTCTCAAAATATCACAATGCTTTTATTAAAAATGTACCGGTAACTTAATTAATATTATTTTTTATGTGTGTAATTCTACAGAAAGTACTTCACCTAATGAAGAACATTTAATTCACTCTTCAAATCAAAAAGTCAACCTGCTAAGAGCAAACTGGACATCATAAACTTTGTTGAGGTGAGGTTATAGTTTCATTTTATAAAATTCATTTAGTAAGGCCTGAATCAAATTTAGTGTACACTGTACATAATAATATACATCTTCTTAGTTTTGAGCTTTCCTATAGTTGAGATAAAGTTAATATGGGCTAACAAAAACTATCTGCCAGTGTCTCTTGTTCCATCCATCATAGTATTTCGCTCTGTCTATAACCCCAGGGGATAGCTTGTTCAGGGGTGGAAAAAGTATCGGACCACGGGACCATTGGTCCCAGAAATTTTTTTGAGTTCCCAGAAAATATTTCCCCAAGAAAGAAAAAATTGTAATAATTCAGATAAAAGGAGAAATTCAGAGGAAAATTAACACCATGACCTCGGAAATGCAATTATAAGTGCAACCATCTTAATAGTGCGATAGTTTTGCGATAGTGTATAAATGTATTAGACTATAGAATGATGTAACAATTGTTGTATGGCAAATGCATTTTTAGCCAATCTGGGACACTTGATTTCAAAATTTTCTGGGAGCTAGAGCATGGATCCACCTGATAGTGCCCCCCAGTGCCAATTTTGCATCTGTATTTACTTTAGGATCAGACCCTTGATGCATGTTATCTATATTAGCTTTATGTTATATTTTAAGATTCTCAGTGCACTGAAATATTTTTTTTCTGTAAATATACATGTAGCATGACATCCAGTTTGACAACTTATTAGGTGTCACACAGTTACATTGGCCGAGTGTCGATTTACTTGATCATTTGCAGAAAATTTTTCAATGAACTTTTTGCGGTCCCAGAAAGTAAAATATTTTTTCCACCCCTGAGCTTGTTAGTGAAAACATAAGCTGTTAATTAATGAGGGTTGTGTAGTTGTTACCAAAACTATTTTTGTGTTTTTTTTTTCCTCAAAAGGAAGGAGACACAGACTTGACTACCTGGCTGCAAATGAGACCCAATGACATACTGTATCAGGGCTGATCATGACATGGAGCTATTGGCAACATTCGAGAATAGCGAAACTGTAAAAGCCATCTTTACTTCCTGGCGTTGTTCTACTGTACCTGCTCGACTTAGACTACCCATCCAGACTCAGCAGTCTGACATGGTAAAGGCTTTTCAAGAAATTGAACAATATTGCTACGTGTGAGAACTTTTACATTTATCTATCAGTAATTACTTTAATAACCTATTCATGTATAGCTGGTAAATATATTATTTTAAACATTCTTAATTGTTTTTATATTGTAGGATGACAACAGCAAAAAATCATGCCAAGATTATTATTCTAGTTTCATATTGTCATTTAAGAAAAATATTCTTAAAAGCCATGCACACCGGATCGAACTAGAATAATTTTCTTAGCAGGATTTCAATTCAAGATAATTTTTCTAATTTTGTCCCATGGGTAAGTAAAATTTTCTTATTAAGATTATTTTTCTTATTTCAAGAAAACGTTCTAGCAAAATTTTCTTATTACTAGAAAATAATTCTTGGGAAACTAAGAATTTTTTTCTAGAAATAAGAAAATTTTGCTAGAACGTTTTCTTGAAATAAGAAAAATATTCTTGATAAGAAAATTTTACTTACCCACGGGACAAAATTAGAAACATTTTCTTACCAAGAATTTTGTTCTAACCAAGATTAATTTTCTTATTTTAAGAAAAATTTTCTTGAAATCTGATTCTTACCTAGAATATTTTACTTACCCACGGGACAAGTAAAATTTTCTTAAAACAAGTAATTTTGTGCTTAAAATAAGTAATATTTTCTTAAAACAAGAAATTGATTTTTTGCAGTGTACATGTGGAAATGAGCTCCGTTATAAAGATAAATGTCTGTGATAAAATTAAAGCAAGTGCTCCGGGCCAAATGACCTAGGCAAAAGCTGGTCTTTAGTTAACAATTTTAGTTGAAAGGAATTTAAAAACTAGGATATCACTGAACTTTTACTGATAATGTGCTAACTTATGAAAATAGCTCAATTACTGAAACACTTACCTAATTTCAAAATCGGTTTTCAAAATCGCGCAACTTGCAAGGATGATTGCAGGCGCAAGTTAATTCTGCTGACGTTCTAGTTGAATCTCTTGGTTGGGTAACTTTGGAGGAAAGATGAAAACGGAATAAATCGATATTAATGTATAGACTTTTGATTAATTATACTGCACCGAATTTGAAAGTTTTGTTCACTATGAATAACGCATTGCAAGGATATTACAATCTTAGAAATAGATTTACTGATTTACCAATTGCGAGAAGAGAATTCTTTAAAAAAGTTTCAAATATAGTTGAGCAAAATTTTAGAATAGCCTTTCTTTGGAAGAAAAATTATCCCAATCAGAATGTGTTTTTAAATTGAATATTAACAAGATAGGGTGTCAACTTACAAAATTAATTGAAGGGTTTGAATTCGTGTTCTACCATTAATTTAATTTATTGTACGATCATCCAGATTAAATTTTTAATTGCTTCTGACGTAATTAGCACAGCGTATGCTCCTGGAATATCGCAGCAAATGTTGATGCTGTTTTCATGGCATTTTGTAAACCAGCTTACTAAGACTCCATACAAGTGGAGGTAGCCTATAGGCCAGGAGCATACGCTGGACTAATTACACATGAACGCAGGCTCTCATGCCTTGAACGCATGCGCGAGCAAACAACCTCACCAACACGAGCACGTCATTTTGACGCAAGATAAAATTATTATAACTGTATTTTTTTTGTAACTGTTATACGCGTCTTTGATAATGACTGCCGTATATAGGTAGCCGAAACGTGGGAAACAATTAAAAATTAATTTAATCTGGATGATCGTACAATAAATTAAATTAACCTTACAAAATAATGTTCGTGTTTCTCGCTTGTAACCTTGTACTTTTTAAAATCATTTTTGTTATTCTTGTAAATATGTTATTTTGTATTTATCGACGCTCCTAATGGAAACCAACAGAATGTTGATGAGGCAAGCGTCGATTAGATTTTAAATAAAGGTTACATACGTACAATCATACACATAATACAATGCGTATTATATAAGGAGTATACTAAAATAACTCAAGAGGGGTGGATGTAATATATGAGCATTAATGACAGGTTGTGTTAAGTTGAGAAATTAAATATAGGCTTTCACGGATAAAATCCCACTCAGAAGCGCCTGATGATAAAATTTTGAAATTAGAAGCGGAAATTGGGCTTTTTGTGCATTGTTTGTTAGCATACTGTGTGTGGTTGAGATTTACAACAGATTTCTGCTTGCGCACACACACATATATATATATATATATATATATATATATATATATATATATATATATATATATATATATATATATATATATATATATATATATATATATATATATATATTTATATATTTATTTATTTATTTATTTATTTATATCTTAAAATTAATTATTGCTATTCAAGTTTCACTCCTTATTCAAGACGATCTTCAGGCAATTAATTCAGTTAGTGTGTGATTCGTCAATATCAACGATCGCTTGCTGACGTGGAGGTTTGTCTATCGTCACCAGTTTGAATTTGCACACGCTACATTTTTCCTTGTGACTGCACTTTGAATAAAACTCTGATCGCCTGTTCAGTGAATTGTTTCCTTTCGCTTTCAGGATACATAATTTCTCTTCCAAACAGAGGCCACATCGCTTTCCACCAGGCGTGTACGCAGGAGCTCGTTCCAAGATGGACCACTTGATGCTGTAATTTCTTCTACTTTGCTTCAGACTCCAAATGTACTTCGAAAGTTTTGTGTCAGACGAGTGGTTGTAGAGGTTGAATGACGTCTTGTGGTTGGCGTATCTTTCTTTGAATGGATTGGCCGTCATTCCAGGATACTCTTTTGTATTTCTGTCATCAGTTGTCACCGTGGCTTTATAGACAATGTTGTCTACTTTGCACTTTCCGTCTAGTGGGCGTTCATCTTATGTTTGGCAGTTGCATGGGACAGGTTTTTGTGTAGGGTTTTTCTTTAACAGGCGATGGTTATGTCGGGATATTATGGTTTTGATATTCTCCATGCAGGAGTAGCTAACTTTGACTGTGTTGCGGTTAAAGACCTTATGGAGCGGGTTGGTAGAAGGGAAATGTTTATCAATTAACTGTAGGAAATTTCGACCGATGTTAGTTCGAACTGTTTTGCTGAATGGTGGATTAAACCAAATGATGTTTCTACGACGTCTTCGGTTGGTAGATGGCAAACTGGAGGAATTATCACAGGCCGAGTATTGCAGAGGTACATCGTAGTTGCTGCGCTTAAGCGCATCTTCGTAGAATGGTGCAGCAGAATCAAAGGATGCTTGATCGGAAGAGAGCGAGGAGATGCGTTTGCTGATTGAGGAAGGGATATGGTTGATGATAGAGGGTGGGTAGTTAGATCTATTGTCGACGTAGAGAGGGTCGTCGTTTGGTTTCCTGTAAGGTGAAAATGTTTCGTTTTTCAAGTCCAAAGTGAGGTCGAGGAAGTTGACAACATGATGGTTCACCTCTGCTGTTATCTTGAAGACAATATTATTAAAGATAGCGTGTAGTTCTTTCCTCGTTTTATCTGCTGATCTGTTTAGACCAGCTTCAACTCCAAAACTATATATATATATATATATATAACTTGTTTTGTTGTAGTAGATAATAAAGTGCTCAACACTAGTAGAATATGTACAATATATATATTGTACATATTCTAGTATTTTAAAAAGAATTTTAGACCAGCTTCAACTCCAAAACTATCATATATATATAAATATATATATATATATATATATATATATATATATATATATATATATATATATATATATATATATATATATATATATATATATATATATATACCGTTTACCTTTTTCGAAAATTATTAGGACCGGCTCGTAATAATTAAGTTCGACCTCTGAATCAAGTTAGATTTAGGTCGATTCTAGGTCATATATATATATATATATATATATATGTGACAAATGCCAGTACTCTGCTCAGCCGACAAGACTTCATATGTAACAAACAGAACGGCTACGTTTGAAGAAGTTTATTAAAAAAAAAAAAAGTTTATATTAAATACAAAAACTAAATTTTCGGCTGCATGCCACAGCCTTCTTCAGAGTGCCTATAGCTTTACACAGAACATACTTATATACAATAAATTATGAATAAATTACTATTGTTGGGCGAAATCATGACTACCATTAAGGCCTTTCCGGTTGGTCAACAACATTCCTATCCAAAAGTTTTCACTCTTAAGTACTTCACTATGGTGTTGGTCAATAAGCATAAATTTTAAGCTCGAATGATCCGCCTCATGCACATCAATAAATTGATTTGTTATACTGCATGTCCGGCGCTTATGCTTAATGTGTGATTTGTAGTTAGCTAGTCTGGACTTAAAATTGGCTGTAGAGCCAACACCTTGCAAACCACAAAGCACACACTCAGCAAGATACACTACATTACTGGAAGTGAACGTCAAAGATTTTAAAATGAGAAATATCCTTCCAGTGGCAGCTGCACGAAAGGAATTGCCAAAAATCAAAAAGTTCTTACAACTATCACAGCGCTTGGCATCACATTTGTAGCAGCCTTCACCTTCCAGTTTATTGGGCTTATATGGGTTAGATGGTGCTAATAACTTCTTCAAATTGGCATTACGCTTATACGAAACAAGAATGGCACCCTCCGGTAGAATTTTTTTGGCCTGTTCATCACTATCTAAAACAGAGCGATGTTTACGAAAATTTTTTTGAATATCAGGAGCACTAGGATTAAACTTGGTAACAAAAACACAGGAATTACGACGAACTTTACGTCTACTGGTACGCGCTTCCTCACGAGTCATAGCACCAACCACCTCAAAGGCTCTATTGACATGTGCACTGTCGTGGCCGCAATCCGTGGTATCTATGGGACCTAAGAATTCCTGCTCATATGCCGATATTGTCGCAGAAGAGATAGATAAAAAAGTTCTAGAATCTCGTTCTATTTATCCTGAACTGAGATGTTGGTTTAGATTTCGAGATGATACTATTGTGTTATGGCGGGGTACCATGGAACGGCTTCAAGCGTTTTTTTCAGGATCTCAACACATTCGACCCGCATCTACAGTTTACTATGGATGTGGGTGGGCGTAGTTTGCATTTTCTCGATCTTTTGATTTCCATAGTTAATAATCGTATGGAAACTACAGTTTATAGTAAGCCTATGGACGCACACTTGTATCTCAATGCCAATTCGTCGCACCCAAAATCTCAAATTTTGGGTATTGCCAAAGGAGTGGCATTGAGATTGCGTCGCATATGCTCTAGGGACGCTGATTTTTGGGAAAAAAGTAGGATTTATAGGAAATATCTCACGGATTGCGGCCATGACAGTGCACATGTCAATAGAGCCTTTGAGGTGGTTGGTGCTATGACTCGTGAGGAAGCGCGTACCAGTAGACGTAAAGTTCGTCGTAATTCCTGTGTTTTTGTTACCAAGTTTAATCCCAGTGCTCCTGATATTCAAAAAATTTTTCGTAAACATCGCTCTGTTTTAGATAGTGATGAACAGGCCAAAAATATTCTACCGGAGGGTGCCATTCTTGTTTCGTATAAGCGTAATGCCAATTTGAAGGAGTTATTAGCACCATCTAACCCATATAAGCCTAATAAACTGGAAGGTGAAGGCTGCTACAAATGTGATGCTAAGCGCTGTGATAGTTGTAAGAACTTTTTGATTTTTGGCAATTCCTTTCGTGCAGCTGCCACTGGAAGGATATTTCTCATTTTAAAATCTTTGACGTGCACTTCCAGTAATGTAGTGTATCTTGCCGAGTGTGTGCTTTGTGGTTTGCAAGGTGTTGGCTCTACGGCCAATTTTAAGTCCAGACTAGCTAACTACAAATCACACATTAAGCATAAGCGCCGGACATGCAGTATAACAAATCATTTTATTGATGTGCATGAGGCGGACCATTCGAGCTTAAAATTTATGCTTATTGACCAACACCATAGTGAAGTACTTAAGAGTGAAAACTTTTGGATAGGAATGTTGTTGACCAACCGGAAAGGCCTTAATGGTAGTCATGATTTCGCCCAACAATAGTAATTTATTCATAATTTATTGTATATAAGTATGTTCTGTGTAAAGCTATAGGCACTCTGAAGAAGGCTGTGGCATGCAGCCGAAAATTTAGTTTTTGTATTTAATATACCCTTTTTTTAATAAACTTCTTCAAACGTAGCCGTTCTGTTTGTCACATATGAAGTCTTGTCGGCTGAGCAGAGTACTGGCATTTGTCACATATATATATATATATATATATATATATATATATATATATATATATATATATATATATATATATATATATAAATCTATCACTGAGCCAACTTTCTCTAGAGCCCAACATTTATATAAATCAATCAATGATACATCAGAGCTCGTATAACAACTTTTTATTACGTTTCGGGGCAAGCCCCTTCTTCAGATTACATGTGTACACTTGATTTCAACAATTTAAACTGTCCATACCCTAATTACAATAATTCGCATGATTAACTCTATTGTTCAAACAAAGTCTTTTAAATTCAACCCATGCGGTTCAAACGAATTCAGTTTATATGCCCAAAAACCTTCTCTTTGTGTGGGACATGCAACATTAGTTTTATCAATAATTTTAACTTTCACATCTTGCATACCATTATGACCTTGATCAAAAAAATGAGCATACAAATGCTCGCCTGCCATACCCCTTTCACCTCTCCCATATCTATTCATGCTACTTTTGTGGTTGTTAAAACGTTTCCTAAAACTGGTAATTGTACTCCCCACATACTTTTTCCCACATTTTCTACAATAAATCAAATAAATCACCCCATGGAAAGAATGACATCATTTAAATACTTCACGTTCGGAAAATACAATGGTTTTGTCATAATCATACTCGTGACTAACAAATCAACCTCCCGCTACGCAGTCGGTGATTTTGTAATCACTCTGATTATGGCATTACAGTTGATTTCACGAAACTTTGGCCACGCCAATTGCGAGGTTGGTTGGGAATTTGGGAACTATAAACACGAGATCATCAAGTTGATTGGAAACTGGCGAATCAAATTCGGAAGTTTCGCATCAAATTATAGAAATTCGTTATGAAATTCCGAACCAAGTTCGCAAGCATGTTCGCAAATTGCAAACGATTTTGGCGGTAAATTTTAAAAACTAAACTTATTGTATTAAAATTATTCATTTGTAATAATAAATAATATCATAATAATAATAATAATTTCAGGTTTAGAATTATAATAAGATTAATACAATACGATTAGTTTTGCAATTTGCGAACTTGCTTGCGAACTTGGTTCGGAGTTTCATAACTCGAATTTCGATAATTTGATGCGAAACTTCCGAATTTGATTGGCCAGTTTCCAATCAACTTGATGATCTCATGTTTATAGTTCCCAAATTCCCACCAACCTCGCAAGTGGCGTGGCCAAAGTTTCGTGACATCAACTGTAATAGCACTACTGTTCGTTCTGTTACCATCATTAGACAGATTTAGATCGAGGACGCGGACGTCAAAGACGACGTGAAAATGGCGTTAAAATGGCGTGGCATACCCATACATGGGCACAACACGCCAATTTCACGTCGTTTTTGACGTCCGCATCTTCGATCTAAATCTGTCTATTAATTGCACTCTCCAGGAGTGCAATTAATGCTTTTCGTTATGGCTGGGGGGAGCAGGAATTCAAAACAACAAAAATGCAATATGGCGGCGAAATTTATCTTGAATAAATAACAAACGTGGACGAATTTAACTAAATTTTGGCACAAAAAAATACATAGTATGGCAAAAAGAGCCTGTGGAAAAACCTGGAAACAGTTTTAAGAAATAATCTCGGCGAGATGCAGCGAAACGTGAATATGTAAGTCTGTAATACAATTTATAAAGATTTTCTTACTCTCGGATATGTTGTTCGAGTTTGAATCATGTGTTCTCGCTTAAGTTATGTGCCTTTATGAGTTTATGATTATTTCCCAAGTTCGCCTTTGCCAAATTGCTAACAAAAGAATTAAAAACCGTCTTTTTAAAAACAGACTTGAAATCCAGCTAGGTTTACCAAAACGTCTGCATGGAGACAACGCTTTGATATCAACCAATCGTTTACTCGTGAGACGTGACGTATAATATATCAGTCGTTGCCCTTCGACAGTACGTAAAAACTATACAAAGTATAAGCTACATTAATTGTCTATATACACAAAACTATAGAACCATCACATACTAAACATTAACTAAATACAATAACAACGTACTGTACCTCTTTCCCCGCAGATCCTTAAGCTTTAAGCCGCAATAAAAATTATCTAATACTATCCAAAGTTATATATCTTGTCCACGCTTAGCACAAAATACAAACAACAAAAACTTAAAAGTTCTGCCAGTTATAAAGCCGTGGTGGCATGCAAATTAGTTGGCTAATTAATCCAACCCACGCAAAAGGTTTTAATCAACATCTTTAACAACTCTTCACCAAATGCAGTTGAAATTTAAAGAACGCGATTTTGTCATGCACATAATAAATAAACTCGTGATTGCGGCTCGTGCCATTTTGGCACATTTTTCAAATATCACTCGTAGTGTTAGTCATTATAATTGCATTCCTTGCCGTGTGATTATCTATACTAATTGCCATGAATTATTTTGGAGAAGATGCTGTAAAACAAGTAAATGAAATTGTAACTTCATTGGAGAAGCAAAAGCAAGTAAAACAAGTCAAAAGAAAGCGAAAAACAACAGTAGTAGGAAAAAAAATGCACACTTGATTTTTTTGTCCAAAAATCATTGGAAATATCATCTCCTCAGTCCGACTCCATGTCATCAGAATCTGATTCTGCATGGGGAAGGGTGATGTGAATCAGTGCCTGTATAGATGCATGTGACTTACAAAATACTAATGCCATCACTGAATTATTAACAATAACAGGATTAAGCTTTTATTTCATTTTGAATAAACTTTAAAATAATCTATTATTTTAATAGGAATGTTGTCGCGTAGTATAGTTATAGTATGTATTGAGTGCAAATGGGCTATATGTGTTTCATGGCCCACCCAGTTGCGTAATAAATAAGTCTATATTTTAAGTATACTATAGTTAAAATTCAAGGACGTACTCGTGATTATAGTATTTTACTATATCAAAATTTTGGCGATGTATTGGCCATATATCTACAATCTTGCATGGACATAACTGGTTGAGACTATTTCCCCCCTATAGAAAATTCGCGTATTTTTATGATAAACTCCATGTTGAATCATGTTGCCATTCTTAAACCCCCGCTCCCCCAACTCAATGTTGAGCTTGTATCATGGTATATTACCAAAAGTTGTTTCGGCGTTGTTCACAACATTGAACTGGGGGGGAGGGGGAGACAAAGTTTGTTTTGTCAATGTTCACTAACTTTGTAATATTAGCTGGGATGGTCTCAAGGGTTTTGTCCAAGATTGCATGTAGCATGATTGCTATTTTCACCATTATATTATACATGGAAAAAGTGTCTAAAGCTTCAGCCTTGAAAAATACTGGAAATAAAATGTCAAGATTAAGAAACAACTTAATTAGGTATTTTATCTGGGTATAGTTACCTATACTGATATTCTTCATTTATGATCAAGCAGTTTCCATTTGACGGTTTCTAGTAGCTAGTTAATGGCCTTTGTGCAAATCGTTCCTTAAAAATATAACATATTTTAAAATTAATTTTAAATTCCTGAGTGTTTGGCACTGTTTTGATGTTGCCGACCGTTATACAAACAAAAAGCCATATTCCTTTATAGTTTTGATCATTTTCTCGTCCGCTCGCAACAGATATCCCACGGAAATTTAAAGAACTTCAAATTTGAAATCATTCTTAATTCTCCTTATATTCACATATAAGGGATAACTATATGGTAAATAACTCAACAAATACAAGTGTGCCTTTCTTCACAGTTCCCAGCGACGTCCTAAATATTTTCAGTTGTATTTAAGTTCATTGTGATGATTCTAGGAATTTTGGGAAATATCACTGTTATAATTTATACAATTGTCTTGAGCAAAGAAAAGACAGCGACATCTTACCGGGTTGGAAACTTGGCACTGGCAGATCTTCTCATGTGTTTAACACTTTATCCAATATGGATCATTGAGTTTATACTGACTCTATTAAACATTGATAGTGATCAGGATCTGTTTTGTAAATTAAGTCGTTCTACTATGGCATGGTGGAAAACGCGGGTATGGGCAGCGGGTACCTATAGGGGCTTCATATAGGGTATTTATAGGGGCTTCGGTGGCCAAGTGGTTAGCGCACTTGCCTTTCACCTCTGAGGCTGCAGGTTGGAGTCTCACTAAGTACCTTCTCAGTGCGACTCGAACCCAGTCCCCATGTGAAAAGAGTAAAAGTCGACGCTCTGCCGAAAGCCGTGGGTTTTCCCCGGGTACTCCGGTTTCCTCCCACAGGGAAAGTTGACAGGGTGGGTTAGGTAAGAAAAGGGCCCACAGTAATTGGCATATGCTGTTGTAGTGACCCTGCCCTAGTTGGCAAAGCTAAATAAATAAATACCTGGTAGCGGGTAGCGGGTACGTTTTCCATATTTTGCCAAACAATTTCAAGGCTAAAAGATCCCGGTAAAATCCGAACAATCTTTCTTCCTTCAAAGATAGTTTTAAAGTATGTATAATTCGAATAAAACAGTTTAATTTGAAATACGCTTATTTTAGATATCTTTAGCACATCAATTTGTTGCATTATACTGTATTTTTTTCTAGTTGCGCGGTTACTTTGACGGAAAAAGCAAAGAAAACAGCACTGCATTCAGTGAATATTATAGCCACCTTGCTATAGACAAAATGACGTAACGCATAGAGCCAGAGTGGCTGCTACATCTGTTTTCTCACTAGCACAGGAAGTTTTTCATGCTGCGTGGCAGACAAACCGGCGAGAAAAAATCGCACTTGCAGGCTCGAACTTTTAGTTCGCTCATTCATCAAACCAGTCGTTGGCTTATTCATGAAGATGTCTTTTACTATATAAAGTTTTAAAAATGCAATGCCACGTAGGGAAATCGCCAAAGATCTACCAGTCATTCAATATTATGAAAATGTAGAGTCATAAAGGGAACAGATTGGCCATGGAGCGTACGGTATGGTATGTAAGGGTAAATACAATAGTGAGGTTGTTGTTATTAAAAAGCTTTCAGGAGAATCAGCAAACGATCGAAGAGAATTGTTTTGTGAAAGAAGCAAGATTGATGTTTTCACCGAATCACGAAAACATCGTGACATCGGTACATAAGATGGTTTTTCTGTTGATTTATAGTTCGTTTTCGACAACTATAAATATGCGTGTAGGCAAATGTTGGGTAGGGGTAAAACGCGGAAACGGAACGGAACGGACTGGCGGAACCGGAATGGCGGAACCGGAAAAGCGGAAACGGAATAGTGGGTAAAACGCGGAAAAGAGGGTAAAACGCGGAAAAGAGGATAAAACGCGGAAAAGAGGGTAAAACGCGGAAAAGAGGGTAAAACGCGGAAAAGAGGGTAAAACGCGGAAAAGAGGGTAAAACGCGGAAAAGAGGGTAAAACGGGGAAAAGAGGGTAAAACGGGGAAAAGAGGGTAAAACGCGGAAAACAAACTTTGAAACCAAACTTTGACTTTGTTAACAAAATCAAATTTAATCTAATTAAATACCATAATAAAACGAAGTAAATGTACCTCATTACTGTACTTGAGTTCTATTTTTGACTGAGTCGGCATGTGACAAAGTAAACTTTCTTTGGAGTACTTTTACTTGGAACGAAGTCGTTTAAAGAAGTAACGTTTTACTTCGTTATTTTTATTATCTTGCGAAGTATTTTGTTACTTTCTAACTTTTGTTTAATTTTACGTGATGTATTCAGGATTTATTTTAATTTTGGAATAGATAATAGGACCTCTACATGCGCCTGGATAGATTTCTTATGTCTTCAACGGGATCTGAAGAGTAGACCATGCCGCGAAATATTGTATATTAGGTGCACCGTGGACGCATCTAATGCGTGTGTTGTTTTGTATGTCAATCCATTGGAGAAGCCCCCCCCCCCCTTACACTCCAAAGACAATAGTACTTTTACTTAAGTACGTTTTGCTTCCAGTACTTTTTACACTTATTCAAGTCGTTTTATTGTTAATTACTTCTACTTTTACTCCAGTACAAATTCAAAGTAATTTAGGCACCACTGGGTATAGTGGACAAACTGCGTTTACTTTTGTAAAGCAAAGATGCCTTTTTCGCCTCAGAAGGAAGACCATGCATTCCACTATACTTAAAACTTCGTTTAAGATAGTTTGATCATTACTTCGAAGATTATATTCTCTATTAAGATCTTTAATTTTTATAAACTTTTTCTCTAAGACTTGGAGCGGACTGCTCATTAAGAATTTTGTACATCAAAACGCTCATCACCCAATGACGTCTTACATCATATGCCTACCGACTAACAATCGTACATCTACTATATAAAGGCCGGTTTACACCATCAAAGTTACTGTGATCAAAGTGGCGTCATCTCGCCCAAGCAAACCTGTGACTTAAATACTTTTAAATCTAATTTGTGTTTTTGAAGGGTGTTACTCGTGCAAACTTCGTTAATAAAAGCATACTGCATGCAGTGAGCACAAAAACGTTGATAGTGTAAAGGCCAGACTCCACCCCCCCCCCCCCCCCCCCCC
>CACRXK020006366.1:0-25432 GCA_902702795.2 Paramuricea clavata | reverse complement strand
TGTTATAGCTAGAAAGTTAAACTTGTCAAATTACACGTACGATAATTGCAATTTTGCATCGCTGTAACAAATAAGAGTTATTGTGACAAATATTGTATTGTGACAAAAGATAGGGTAATTAAATAAATTTCTATTTGATACGCAAAAATAGACAAGCTTTCTTTTACTGCAAACACTTTAATTTTATATAAATATAATGTGGTCGTCATAAAGTGCTTTACTCCTGGTCTTGCAGCCTTGGGTGTGTTAATTATTGTAATGTTTGCACTAATATTTTAACACAAAATTAGGACGAATAATCCATAAACTTATTACAGACAATTCACGCCATTAAACCAAAAATATGAAGAAGTAGTATACATTGTAGAGGAGATAACCGAACGTATTTACTGTGTAGTTTCATCATCTTGTGTTTCTTTATATGACTTCGAGGGTGTAATTATCTAAATGTTTGTTATCATGTTCATTTAGCCATCCCATTCTAATGCAGCAAACACGACATCAAGTGTGAGCACGACGACATATCTTTCCTCACCCTGTCAAACATTTACTACAGTTTCACTTCCAATTTCTACACACTCATTACCATTCATTCCACCTTTCACCGAAAGTGAAAACAACACCGACGATGTTATTTACCAGCTAACATGCCATTCAGCGAGAGGGCAACAATCTGTTCTTGTTAACAAAAAGTGGAACAGTCTTTGCCATTCTCTCATGAAAAATGATGATACCAATGTTGTCCATACAGTTGTTAATACAGATTGCGGGAAAAAGTTATGTGTGGAGAAGACTGTAAATTTAGTGAAGGAAGAATGCGCAGCTATGTGCTCTGCGGGAACGGACAATACAACTTTGTTTCGTAAGAAAGATGTTAACGACATTTGCAATTTTAGTTTCCTGAAGTTGATGGACGAAGTAAATGAGAAAACAAATACGTTGTATCAAATTGTACTGGCTATTATTAATCTAAAAAGTGCGGAAAGGAATACAAATAAATCCAGAGAAAGGAAGCTGATTGCTGCAGGCATGGCTATTTCTTTGCTGATGAAGGCAAGAAACAAGAACATGAGTGCTGCCCAATACGTGGTTTCTTTGCTACTTCTCAAGGGAGGCATGACAAAAATGGTAAATATTACGTGATACACATTGACATTTTGTTTTCCCTAATCATTTATACAGTCCAACATCCTTTAACATTACGTGCTATTTTTGTCAAAACAGCTTGCTTTTTCGAATTTTCTTGAACATAAAATCATAGGATTTATCTATTTTGAATATCAGTGCTCCAAGACACGTATGAAAACATTTTTTTTTTAAATTGTTGTTTAAACAAAATAAAAAATAACAGCGCAGTAATTCCCGCCAAAAATTATCTGTAAGTGAACTTACCGGGTGAACTACATGCACAAAACACATGCAAATGGGGTTTTTTCTTGGAATTTTGTCGAGTTCAAGAAAGATCGTTCTTGAAATACTTAGTAATCAACTAAAATTCTATTTAATCTGATTCCGTTTCAAGAACATTTAGGCTGTACGAAATAAAATTGAGCGAACTTAAAACTTGGCAAAAATTAGAAATATAATCCTACAACTTATGCTTGGGATTGTTTTGACTAACAGGGGTATAACAGACTGAATCACCTGGAGCTATGTATGTCTTATGATACCACACAAACATTTGTGGCAAAGCTTGGTGAAAACCATGACAGTATGGTAAGACAGTGGTTTGAAACAAATCCAGGTCAAGTGAAGTTTTTGGGTGACAACATTGATATGAGAATAACTGTAAGTATAAGAATATAAAAAATACCTGTTTTTCCAATTACAGATCAACCATCACAGTACCACGCTTCTAAAAACCTTTGAAATGTCAAAAACCCTGAATGTTCATCATGCTGAGCTTGCCTAGTGTGCCACGCCCCATGTGGTAGGTTACATTTACTTAAATAAAATATTTTTTCTTTTTTTAATATAGCCTAGAGATCAAAGGGGTACAAACCAAAATAAGGATTGTCATTGGTTTTTAACATTGGCAGTGAAAGACAGAATTCCATATGATGAATTACCTGATGATAAGCCCATCTGCAAATTGGCAAAATTACCTCTTACATCCTTCTTGCTATCAGCTGATGACATCAGCAATTTTAGAAGTAATTTTGCTATCCTGTTATTGCACAATGTAATTGGTAAATTGAATTTCCTGAAACCATTTCAGAAATATGTCCCAAAGCACATTAGACACACATACAGTGAGCAAATGAGCAAGAAAAGCAGTGTTGTCAATCTTGGCTTGGTGTTTGCAAATGAAGCATGTAGTGAAGGTATGGTAGATATTCTCGAGTTTATGCATCAATATATTCACAAAGGAAAGGCAAAAGAACAAGTAGTCTTTGGAGGGGATCAGCTAACTTGCGAGCGTGCGGTCGGTGTGCAGAGATTGAGAAAGACATCAATAGAAAAAGAACAACGCCTGGCAGATGTTCTACCAACTGCAGAGGACTGGCACACCAAGATGACTTTGCTTATTGTAAGTGCAGAAAAACATATACATTTTATTTCTTGTGCATGACAACATCTGCGGCAAGAATAGGGTCTGGACTAATGTTAGGTACAGTATGTTCGAGGGTGGGAAGTTTTTTGGGAAGTGAGGTAACTTCACGTTGAACGCACCATGTAAATGCATTACAATAATAAATACTAACAAAGGAATATTTTTTGTTGTACTGTAGGTTATCTTTTCATACTTGTGGGATGACAAATCTGCACAAGACATTGGCACATTATACCAATTACGGTGTAGTTCGCATCGCACAAGTGTCACTGGAGATGTTAAGCATGAAATGAATCAGGTAATCAGAGACTAATATAATGTCGGCCAGCAAACAACTCTCATTCATACACAACTTCAGCAAATGTTAAATCACGAGAAAAATGTTGAGTAATTATTTTTTATTTGTAGTCAATTGACTTTTTCAATGATGTTGTCCAAGCTCACTGCCTAGCTGTTGTATTAGAATATTTTGGAATGGAGAAACTCGATGGCATGCCAAATAATCATGCCCCGCCACCAGAATCGGCAAAATCACAAGAAAAGAAAAATTGGTTGTACACCTGTGTATTTGAAATTTTGGATAAATTCGTCATGGGTGACATGGATGTTACATCCACATACCAAAGAGAAGGTATGTTAGTTAAAGGTTACTGATACAATTACAATTGACAATAAATATGGTACAGTACAAGCTACTTTTTAATTAATTCTTATTTTGTTTGTTTTTACAGCAGAGAAAATGAATGCGAAGCAGCCAAAAGGAAGTACAGAAATTGATGGTAGCATACTAGCATCAGTTTATAATAATTGAGTTACAATATCATAAATTATTATGCCAATTACAATTACACATACTACACGTATTCACTACTTTTTGCTAACATGTTAATTTATCTTTGCTAACATGTTAATTTTTCTTGTAATGATGTCTTAAGCCGGTTTTCCACTTGGCGAATTTGTTCGCGCAAACAGAGAAAGAAGCAACTTGATTGGCTGGGGACAAACACTGACGACATCACCGGCCAATCACATTCGCTTTTTGCTTGTTTGTGCAAACAAATTCGCCTAGTGGAAAACCGGATAATAATGGTTTTCCTAGATGGACTTAATCATGATGGTAGAAACCGCACATACCTTCCATGGATAGATGGTCAAACGACTACAACAACTTCAAATGGTCCAAATACTAAAGAGGACTGTGTTTACAACTATGCATGTTCAATGTTGTCTCTTGGCTTAGTGTTTCAAGAATTTGAAGATGCAATACGTGAAGGGGATGGTGATAGGGAAGAAAGAATATGGAAGCTACTCCTGTTAATATTCAAGGCGAAAGTTAGACGAAAGGGGAGCAGGACAAAATATGCTTTTGAAGCTTTTCGGTACATTGCACTTCTTGAATCACTCTTGACACCTCGTATGGCACATAAACTAAAATGGGAAGATTTGTAAATACTTCTGGAGGGCATGGTAAGAACATCGCATGTGATATGAGAGTAGAGCATGAGGTAAGGAAGACAAAAGAACTTCTTTCTGGAATAGGAGGCAAGATGGATGAAAAAAATTCACAAAAAGTTGTGAAAGCACAACAAAAGTTGGATGCTGTTGTTCTGAATTTTGACCAAGAATGTGGAGTCAATCCACAATGCAAGACCCACACAAAACTCAGTTCAGAAAATGATGTTGAAAACATGTTATATGATTTGCAAAAGATTAATGTCTTTCAGTTCCGGGCAGGAAGACAACACAAGGCCTTTCCAGACCATGCTAAGTCCATACTTGAGGATTTAGATATGGGAAAGGTGTTGACGTGGGTACAACGGTTGGTGAAAAGATTCTCCAAGAGTCACCAAACAGTTGATGAACAAGATGAAAGTGATAATGAAGGTTGACAATTTATTAACTGGTTGTTATTGGTTGTCATTTGTTCTCCAATAAGCAGAGATATGTACCATAGATATTATAACATACAAGGGCGTAAATAGGTCAATAATTGGGGGGGGGGCATATTCATATATTCGTGTTCACAGACTGTAAAAACAATCGATTTTAAAAGAAATTAATTGTGCAGAACACGAATATATGAAGATGGCAGGGCTCGAAACTTGCGATATCCCGATATCCACAGGATATCAGATTTTAATTTTGGATACTGGGTATCATAAGCTCAGTATCCCAACTGGATACTAGGAAAACTTAGAAATTGCGATAGTAGATAATCATCTAGACGTTTGGCATGTTTCCGAACTTCAATGTCTACGGATTTTGGCAGAATATTAAAAAAAAATTCACAAACGGTGCTTTCTTTCGTATCGCCGCAGTGTGTTATTTTCAATTTTTTCAAATTTCAATACATATTTTTATTATTGAAACTAAAGGCCTGGTTTTTGCTCAGCAACTGAAGGCCTGGTTTCAAGGTAAAATTTTGCCTTGCTTAGATACTGGAAATAGAATATCTTGTATCCAAATCTGGGTTACTATATTTCAAGGATGGATACTAGATTCTATGATGCTGGTATCCACTTGGATACTGACAAAAATTTCAAGTTTCGAGCCCTGAGATGGCCCTCCAATTATCGACCTATTTACGCTCTTGATAACATATCTTATCAAACGGGGTTAGTGTTAACATTTTTTACACTTTCAACAATATTAAAAATGGCAATAGCATGGTCTTCACCCCATAAATCAACATTATCATGCACATCTTTGATGGAGTAGAAAGTATCACATTTACTAATAACTTGTTCAATAACAGTTTCAGTGAAACCAGTTACCTTGTCAACTCCAAACAAGCTTGTTTCCTTGCATGCCACAAGACCATCTCTATATTTTGTCAAATGTTGTCGAACTTCACTTTTTTGCTTCCCAGATAGTTGAGGGTAAATAACAACTTCTTTATTTGCAGTTTTTCCAATTGATAGACAACGTAACTCTTTCTCAGATGTACTTACAAACCCACCAGCACTTCTAAAACATACATCACAACAATTCTGTGGTTCCATTAGCTTGCACTGTTTTTCTGCTTCATCTGAACCATCAAAATAGTGTAAAATCAAAAATCGTCTGCAAGTTGATGTATTCATAGCATACCCTTTCATTGTTTCAAGTTCGTCAAATTGCATTTTCATGGCAGACGATTTAGTAAGTTTAGCCTTATAATGACCAAACTCCCTTCCACCAACAAACAGTAGAGACTTTGATGCTTCTCCATCCCTTCCGACACGGCCACTCTCCTGTACAAATTGCATGAGTGTATCTGGAGACTTAAAGTGAACAACAGTTCTCACATTGGGACAGTCAACCCCCAGTCCAAATGCTGATGAGCAAACAACAACTCTAAGTGGACCATCTGGTTTGGTAAACTTCGCTATGATGTCCTTTTTTGTTCTATCATCCATAACTTTTACATACATGTTAACCAATAATTGGTTAGCGTTATCATAAATATTGCTTCCCAAGGCATTTTCAAAGAACTCGTAAATGGTAGCACAATCATTAGTTGAGGTACAGTATATAATCACTTTATCTGCTTTGTCATTGTGCTGCAACAGTTGTTCAACAACAAAACCAAAGCAGGATTGGAATAGTTGATCATCATCCCCTTGACAGTTAGGAAGGATACATACTTTATAAAATATGTTGGGTCGGTTTGTAGATGATTTGATAACAATACAACCTTCCATATCCAATTTAGCAGTGATGTAGTTCATTGTTTTGCAATTAGCAGTGGCTGTAAGTGCAGTTATAGGTAATCCAGCCATCATTAAAGCACGGATGTCTTTTAACTCATTGTAAGCGCTTCTGAAATCTCTGCCCCTTAAAATAAATCAAGTGAGTTCAGAGTAGGTTACTGTATAAAGTTACTTATTTGCAAGGCTAATTATATAACGTGATGAACCAAAGTGTAAAAAAATTTTGCCCTATCCAATCGTTGGTTATCTCGCCACATTTTCAATAATTTCAATAATCCTTTAAAACTTAGTATAAACATATGACAATTAGCCAAATTCTCTTGCAATAGAATGAGGCTCTGTAGTCAAGGGAAAGCACTTTGGCTAATTTATTTATTAAATTATTAAAATATCTAGCATAGACCTACCATTGTAGTGCACAATGTGCCTCATCAATTGCCACACAAACAATATGCTCTTTCAGTTCCCTCAGAGTCTCCCTTACAGTCAAACTGGTAAATGCCTCAGGGGATAACAAAGCGATTTTGATGTTCGATTTTCCACGTCGAACGTCCTCAACTTGTCGGTCTTTAAGATCGGTGAGCTTGACGCTATGTATTCCTCGTTCGGCCATTTTAGCCATCTGATCATCCATGAGGGAAATTAGTGGTGAAATCAAAACGACGATAGATGAACGGCAATCGTTGTTTGGTGACGATCGCAGAGCATCGCAAACATATGGAAAGAGCGTGTAAATCAGCGACTTTTCGAAACCAGTTCTCAGATGAACGAATACATCTTTACCGCGAGACAGGTAATAGATCGCTTGCAATTGCTCAAACTTCGGCAAAAAATTATATTTACACATTTCCATGGCAAACTTAACGGCTTCAACAAATTCTCTGCCAAAAATATGAAGAAACTTGTTCTCAATCAGCGCTGCAAGAGTATCAGAACTTTCCTTTGACATTGCGGATTTTCCCCACAGTAAACAGAGCTTAGCGACCTGGCGACCTCCACATATGTGTGGTGGTAGTTGACGCATGCGCATGCAAATTCTTCTGGACCCTCCTTCTCCGCCGCGCCGTGTGGCGAGAATAGGGTCTGGGACTGGACTAGTCACAATTAAGTTAAAATGCGGAACGGATATGCGGATAAAATTCCGTGAGGAACGGATATGCGGATAAAATACGGAACGGATGAGGATAAAATGCGTCTTTTAATGATGTAACGACGTAGTGCTTATTATTCATAACATATCTTATACAGCTATTTCAATTATAGTTATTAGATAAATTTAGCATAGCTGTAGGCTTGTGGGGATGCTTTCAGCGACAGCTGCAAATGCAAATGCAAATGAAAATTTAGAATATGCAAAATTTGGTTGTTGGTGACACAATAAATAGATGAATTGCATCAGTTTCACAAGGCACGTTTCTGATGTGTTAGGCTTGTTTCAAACGTCACGCTACTCGTGTGCCGAGCGTATTAAAAGCAATAAATAATGAGATGAAATGCCTTTGGTAACTGTTTATTTCGTAGTGTAAGTCATCAAGCTTTTCTAGGTTGTCGGGAACCCTATATAGTTCTTGCAGAGTCTTTTTAAATTTGAAACTTCACACTATCCTTGGATCCCTAGTTCTTGAATTTGATGTTTTAAACACAATACTGCAAAATATATGAATCTTCTGTGCACAACATGCTGCATCAAAATGAACAGTGAAAATATGCTTCTGTTGTTAGTTATGAAATATTGAAGATCTGCCAAGTCTCTGGAATGATGGCTGATGAAAAATCTGATTAAAAAGTGTCAGATAGCTAGTTAAGAACAGACATGATGAAGCATCAACTTTTGTTAATTGCTAAGTACTTTTTAATAGAAACAAGGATGTAGACAATTTATAGTTTTGACCATACTGATGTTCATTCCAAGTAACAGCATTGTACCAGTGCTCCTAAACTAATTTGGGTTTATTATGAAATACTGTTTATCATGCAAGTCTTGTGAGGTTAACAATTAAGCCACACTGCACACTTTGTCTTAATCAGGCCTAACACCACAGACAAGGGAATCATTGTACCTTTTAGTCTACCTCTGGAGTTTAGTTACAAATTAGAACAGGCTTGTTTTGACATACGGAGAGGAGTGGTGTTTAAATCTAAGCACGGACTTGAGGATGTAGTTTTAGATTCGATCAAATTCAATGAAATTGGGGAGGGGTTGGAAAATGTGCAGTTCCTTCCAAATCCATTTATGCAGTGCTAAACCACAAATATGCAGTTACTAAGCTAACGAAAATATATCCTTAAAATGTGTTGTTGTTTCCCTTGTGGATGCTCCAGAAAATACCAAATATTCAGTCTATATGAGCATCAAAAATACACTGATCTTTGCAAAACACTTACGTGCTGGGGTGGTGGAACAGGGATGAAAGTGGGGCGAACGAAGCCCCTCTGAAAGAATGATTAGACTGGGAGAACTTAATTGATATTCTTCGCTGTCTTAAATGCAAACTTATTACATATTGAATACTCGTGATCCCCGTTACATGATTTGAAACAGTTGTTATAGGTGGTTGGGGCACGTCAGATGTGAATTATTACGTCATTTACATTGATGCGCCCGGACCCCCTAGAATTGTGACTCGCAAATTATTAAGTTGCCCTCCCCCCCAAAAAAAATCCTGGTGGCGCCACTGAACACGGTGCCAATCCTTGGACAGGGGAGCGTATATAACGATCATACTTATATTGGTTGTCAATAGCATATAGATTAGCCGAGACAAGGGAGCGGTTGTAAAGGGGCCAATCTGACAGGAATACTAATTTTGGAGAAAGAAGCATGAAACCAAATGAATTCAAGCACAGCTAACCGTACGAGTTCACGTATATTCCTAAAGAGAACTGCTGAGTAATGTTTAATGCCGCTGTTTTTCTGATGCCAATTGGTTGACTAAAATCAATATTCTTCAGGTATGATACCTCCATCGAACTTTACTATAAGTGCTCGAGAGTATCATGACCATATTAATTAACAAAGGAATGTCAAGTTTGCAAAAATTCCAATAGTTACCGCCACATAGAAGGCTCGAATATTCGGGAATTTGCTACTTGCCTTAATATCTGAAGTGTTTGTCAGATTGATTTGGGAAAGCTTGCAAAATTTGGAAGCTGTTTATTTAACGCTCGAGTATTGTGCTCTGTTGTCAGAAAGAAACCAAGAATCAGTCAGGACGTGAGTGTGGCTTATCTTTCTGTTGTTTTGTATAATATACAAGATATGGGAGGTAAAACGTCAAAGGGACAAAGTTCTGGCGATAAAGAAGGGAAAACGAATGAAGCTCTGCAAGATCTTACAAAAAATAAAAAATGGGTCCAACAAATGGAAGAGTATTTTGACGCCGTCGACTTAAACAAGAATGGGTACCTCACAGTTGAGGAGATTTTACAATGGTCAGACAACATGAAAGAATTATGTAGTCAGATTACCCAAGAAGAATGTGAAAACTTGAAGAAGTGTTTGAAAGATTTTTATGGAGCGGCTGGTCTCCTTCCAGGAAAACAAGTCACGAAAGAAGAATTTCTCGAGGGCGTGAGTCATCTTAGCGAAGCCGAGCTTGAGAAGAAGAAGCTTGGTGAGGAGACTTTGATGGAAAGTCTTTGTAATGCCTTTTATAAAGCGATGGATCTTAATGATGATGGTAAAATCACAGTGAATGAAGTTAAAACTATCATGAAAGCTTGTAATATGACAGAAGAGAAAGCTGAGAAATGGTTTAATTTAGCAGATAAAAATAAAAATGGCGTTGTTGAGACTCATGAGTTGACTAATGCTGAGTTCGAGTCTTGGTTCTGTCCCGAACCAGAGGAAGATAACATTGAATAGGAAATTGTAGTCAAACTATATTTTGTTAGCTCAGTTATGGTAAATCAATTAAACAATGGTGCAAAAACATTTAAAACATGTATAGAAGAGACAGTATAGGGTATATAGTATGGTTTAAAACGATGGTTTCTAGTGAACATTCATTTATTGCAAAATGGACATTCATTCAGTTATTACGAGGTAGATCTGTCTTAACGTTTGTATTTTAGTCTTGAATAGAATAAAAATCATGAATAAATATGTTCAAATCAATAAAGAATTCTTTATCCGTGTCACGCTTAACATGGCATTTTTAAACGTTCCTGTTTCAATAATTTAATTAATATATGATAATATATTCGTAGGCTACTTGAATGTGACAGCAGATGAGTTTGGAAGTGTGATCAATACATATAGCTATACATGCATATATGCATGCAGAGAAATATCAATTGTTCTTCCAAACTAGAGGACAGCTAAATTTTTGAGTTCCATTAAGGTCATGTTACACAAGGCAACTTTGGCTGTAATTTCTCTGTGACTACTATTTAGAAAACATTGCTCTGTCTCCGAAATTGCGTGACCAATTGTAGCAACAATTGCCTCGTGCAACAATACCTTGGTCCAAAATATTATTATTGCACGCGGTGGAGTCCATGCAAACCTAACGCATAACTATTTTCGACGAGTATTTATTATTTTCTCTTAAATATTAATAAATATTATGCTTTTTTCATCTTTCCTATTGGCCGCCAGTTTTGGCTTTCTTGTCGGTTCTTTTGATTATATGTACAATAAAGCAATTATTGGATTCGACATACGCATGATATCAAGAATTAGTGAGATCTCAATTAGTAAGACCTCATTTCTCTTCGGCAGATGACATTGACCTCCGTCTGAGTAATCCTTGATATCCTGCATGCTCAGCCTCATCCAATAATTCTTTAATGTTTCACAAACAATATCATTTTATGAAAATATTGGTAAGATTGATCTATTTGGTAATGGCTTTTTCAAATATTGATCACTATACCATAATTGGAAGCGGAAGACTAGAATAAATTGTGTGGGCTTGAAGTTCTCGTGGGAAGGTCACAGATTTTCTTGATACAGGGTGGTATGCCAGATTTTATAAACAAAATTGCATCCATTTCCATAAGTGAAGTGAGTGATTAGTAACTAGAAGTGAGGTTTACATGCCTTTGCTAGTGCCAAAATTAGTACTGAGACAGAACCAGTTCTGAGAGAACTTTAAAAGCTGATGATTTATTCTTCGTTGTTTTGGACGTGTTTTGAAAACTGCATTTTAGCTATAAAATATTTTGAATTTCCATCACCGGTTCAGTTGCTACTCCGTTAAAGGGAATATTTGTTAATTTCTTTGTTTATTTTCTTGCCTAATTCATGCAAAATATTCGCCAATATATCTAACTGGCCTACCAGCAAATGTGTGTGACTTTCCCATGAAGCAACGAGGGCTCGTGGAGGCAAGAACAAGTTAATCAGGTTTCATGTAACGTCATTGATATAACCAAACTAAAAAGACTAACTTTCTCATGGATAATTAAAAGACAAGTATGAAATTAGATTTTATCAATTTCTCATTGATATGCACTCATAAAATGTCTGTTTTTTCTGTATTTCAGGATTCAACGCAAGTTAGATCTTGGACTTAATGGTAGAACCAATCTGAACAACCCAGTTTATTTTCTATACGCTGCAGGACCAATGAGTAATAAGATATTTTGATATTTCAGCATATGTTTATTATGATTTTCAGTATCGATCGCCAAAACATTTTGACTTGGTGAAAGGACAAAATTCTTCAATGGCAATGCATCGCCTTTTATTTTAATCAATCGAGATAAGCACAGGCGTACGGGAGGGAAAAAAAGGGGGCAGAAAGAAATTCGTTAAACTTGTTTTCATTTTGCCGACCAATCAAAAAAAATTTCCCAGCTAAACTTCGAAAGACGGGGAAATTCTTGTAGACGGGTGCGGGGGAAGAATTTTGGGCCAAATTACATTTTCGACTATTGTCTTGCCTTTTTAACCATTATCTTACAGTACATATTTCTTGCTTTTCAATTTAGGGGAGTAATACAGTACTTAGTCTTGTGGTAGTGTATATTTCTTCCTTTCGTTTAAAGATCTTATTTTGATATTTTCTAGAGGACACTGGCGACAAGATAGGTTTTCATAAATTAAGAGAAACATCTCCAAATTTCCTTAATGTCTCCACTATATCTGATAACACTGATAACAGCAAGGCCAAGAAGGTAAAAGTTAATAAATTACTGGAGTCACTCAGTACACTTTAGTCGAAATAGGGAAATAAACAGTTTTTGAAATGTTTGTTGCTTTCGGAATTACTATTGTTAAGGCGGCTCTCTACCTTTTTAAAAATGTTGAAAATGCATAAATTAGATTAACTCTAAGTATAGGTTATTTTGAGGCAACGAGGGGATATGTGATTTATTCACCGAGGCGCGCAGCGCCGAGGTGAATAAACACATCCCCGAGGTGCCTCAAAATAACGTACTTATTTTTCACATTGCATCTTGCTAGAAATAAAAAATTGTACACCATATATATAGAGCAACAATGAAACGGTTGGAAATTGGTCACAAAAATTACGGTTGCTAGCGCTGTGGAAACAATGGCGATTCAATATGTCAGGTACGTTAGACTATCTGACCTAGTTTAAAGTACCTATGACACGAAATTTCACCCCAAAGGTTGATGGTTGCATTGTAAAGATCACTTAAAATGACTTAATAATTTCTTTTATAGAATTTTGGTAACTTGCTCCCTTTTCAAGATATTCAACTTTGTTTCATATGCAAATATCATCGGTGTGACATCATATCACATAATGAGTTTTCATAAAAGTATAGTTTTCTTGACGAATACGTATCTAAAAAACTTAAATATTGCCCTTGTATATGTATTAGTTTCATAACTGGTAATTAACCCACTGTATTTGTTTGTAAAAATATTTTATCAAGGTAAAATATTGCGTTTTCAAAATGTCATTATGCGATGTGATGTCATACCGCATAAGTTACCAAATTTCTATAAAAGAAATTATTAAGTCATTTTAAGTGATCTTTACAATGCAATCATAAACATTTGGGGTGAAATTTCGTGTCATAGGCACTTTAAACAATTCTGTACAGCCAAATTTTGAAAAAAAAAAATCATGCATGGTTTTTAGGCCGTCAGCTGCGTCCCGGAAGTGAAGACATCAAGATCGGTATTGGTATCGGAAGTCGAACTTAAACTCTCTATTATATCACTCAAAACGACCAATTTCTATTAACCAGTCTTTCTTTTATTATGAACAAAAGACCGTTTTGCTCGAATCATTTTGAGTTATGTAATCTTATGCGTGTTGGACGTAAACAATTATCACTTATTTGCTGAGACCGAGGGAAACAGTGTGTTTTGTGGACCCGAGACCGCCGTTGTTGCCCGAGGCGAATCCCGAGGTCTCAGTAAATAAGTGTTTTGTTATATAGTATACAAGTGTCAAAGTATAAATATTCACCGGTTATTGGAGTGAACTTGATTTGAAACCAAAACTGGATAAATGGAACGCCGTAAATGTTTAGTAAAACGTTTTAAAAATGAACTTTGGAACTTCATGGTTGACACGCATGCGTATTGCACCCATTTTATTATTGACCGGTCAATAAATGTTTCATTGCGGACCGGTTGCCGAACATGACGTTTTGTGGACCAGCACGTGACACGGTTTTAACCAATCGGCAAACAGAAAAATTGAACTTTGACACTAACTATATAACAACATATCTTGTCTGCAACTTTGAGAAGGTACAGACAACACCTTCTAAAATCCTCAGTTCTAACGATATCTCTGTAAAATCGCAAGTCTTTTGGCTATGTTACTGGCCTGAAAAATAACTAATTTAACGCGATCAAGGTATTTAAAACAAAAGTAATGCGAAGCCAACGTAACGGCAAAGACAACACTAAAATGAAATATTGTCGATTGGTTTCTGGTAGAAGACTTTATATACGACATGATCAATCTTAGATAACCTTAAACTAGAAGAATAATTGTTCACATCAAAGACAAAGATCAGTCCCAAAGTATAAAATCTGCTCTGTAAACTTACGACGAAGTGGAGAAATGTGTGCATAAGCTGTTTATTTGGTGATTTTAACGTATATGGCAGCCCTCTTTCCAATAATATTCGCTTATCGCACAGAATAACACAAACTGATATAATAGTTCAAATGCAATGATAAGTTACCTCTTGAATTACATCTCGGAAACTGTGTTGGAAATGTAGCCTAAATGATTACCGTTTTACACCGTTGCATAAAACATTTCGATCGCATGTAAGGAATTATTTCTCATTCCAGAGACATAGCCCAACGACTTACCATTGATGTAGAGATATATGATATGACGATTTTACAGAGATATAGCCAGAACTGAGGATTTTACAGCGATATCGGTACCTTCCCAAAGTTGTAGACAAGATATGTTGTTTACGTCCAACGCGCTTAAAATTACATAACTCAAAATAATCCAAGCAAAACGGTCTTTTGTTCAATGTACAGGGAGTCCCAAAAAACCCGAAAACTATTGAAATCAGCAATAACAATTTAATTGTTAGAATTTGAATGCCTTAGCGCTCTGTTGGTTCCCTCGAGTGCATAAATGATTGACATAAGTAAATTTTATGCATAAAGAAACTGTTTAAGAAGCTGTTTTTAATTCCCAGGAGCAGAAAATCGCGCACTTTACCAGGAGATATTCCTAACTAAATTCTAATAGATGCACCTTGTCAATATTTTACCCATCATTACGTCCAGCTGTTTGGTAGGGCATTCAAATTTAACAATAAGTGATTTCAATAGTTTTCGTTTTTTTTGGGACACCCTGTAGAGACTGGTTCATAGGAATTAGTCATTTTGAGTTATAGCCTACAATCGTGTGTCTTCATCCATCCGTGTTTTTGAACAATGAAAACAATTTGTCGTGAAATTAGTGAAGAGAAAATCGCAGTTGTGAGAAAACAGCGGGTCTACGGTGCGGGACGTTTTCGGATTTGAACTCGGCGTGTTCGAAAGTGTTAGTTCCCATAAATACATTTCAGTTCCAAGACATGCTTAATTAAAATCGTTTTCTAGGCTTTTTTCGAGGTCACAGCAAACTGCAGAATTTTTAAAACTCGGTCAGGTAGTCTATTAATTGTACTACGAAAAAACGTTTCCTGAAATAAAAATTAGTGTTACCTTTTCAAGTAAAGTGGTTAAAAGTAAAAAAATATCAGCAATGATGAATCGTCATTGTTGCCATAGCAACTGTGGTGACGTTATTTATGTGGCAAATTTCAAATTCTGATACTGTTCCTTTATAAAAGTTGTACAATTTTTTATATCTGACAAGTAAAATTCCTTCAAAAGTTTGATATAATTTATGATTTCCCCCTATTTTTAGTGCAAAGTTGCTTTGCACTATTGTTATGAGGTTAAATTCAATTCAGTGACCGATCTATAGAGTAAACAATCCGGGGGGAGCTTGCAAATTATTTTTATTACGTTTTCTACTAAGAGCTTCGCGATGTTCGCATTGTTCGGCCAACTAATCGTTCATAGCTGTTTGTAGATTATAACAATCTATATTTATATTCATGATGGTACATGTTCTTACTTATTTATCTGACATTTAGAGAAGTTATAACAGTTAGGCTATAACCAAATTACTGTTGCATTTCAAGCACTTGTTCAGTATATGATATGCCCCCCTGTAACATAAATACACGTGCATAATACACGTGCTTTCATATGTTATTATTTTACAATGGCGGACATGGACGAGCGGTGACTATTGAGCGGCGGTGTGAAATCGTGTAGACTATAGAGTGTATTACATCTGAGGTTGATAGTATTATAGCACAGTGGTTTAATATCTACGAAAGATACGGAGCGATGTATGCATGAATAAGTGCCAATGGATAGTTTTGATATAAAATTATAAGTCAGCAGCTGATTTCTATCAGCTAGCTTATTCTTGTATTATTATATCACGATATAACCCGCGGAAAGAGGGACCGCTCCCAGTCTATATCAGTTAGCTTATTCTTGTATTATTATATCGCGATAGAGCTAGGTTTACATGGCCCAATATTCAATAAATAGTAAATCATAAAATTAAAATTGAAATTTTGCTCCAGAGGCAACATGCCGAGGTCGAGCGTATTATATTGTAGCGGCGACGCCAGCGAGAGCCAATGTCCCAGTGAACTATAAATGTCTGTATTAATGATCTAATGTTTGTAGTGAAGTATATTATTTTTAATAGCAGAAATTTCTGTACTCAATATAATCTATAGTCAGTATTAATGTCAGTTCGTATTGTTTCCGAGACGTTATATATAAACAGTCATTCCAAGCTTTTTTCAACTGAACTATTGGTATTTATATTTCATTGATAAACTGTAAAATATTATATTTAACAGACACAATACTAAAGTAAAATGTGGTGCCCGCCTACAAATAAAACTTTCGGCGTTTCCGCCTACATGCACAAGTAAAGTTATATTTAGCACGCTACACATTCTCCTGTCGGCCGCCAGTTGGTCTGTATATTAGGATCAAAACTGCGTTTTAAAGCCTTCAAAATAAAATATTTGCGCTCAAAATACTATCAAAATGAGGAGAAAAGTGAGACGAATCCGCTGGCATACGGCCAAAAACGAGAAAACCAACAATTCCGAAGTTATCAAGGATCAAACGGACTGCATTTTTAATTAGTTCAATAATTTTGAGCGATTTGTGAACAATACAATTTCGCTTGTCTTTCAAAGGCAATAAATCGCTAGAATACTGTTGTTTAGTAATACATTTGACATCTGTGAATATAATTTCTTACGCTGATTCGAACAGTAGTATTTTTGTCCTTGTTTGACCCATAAAACCAGAGATAATTAAAGCTTAGCAAGTAGACAAACTCGCAAACAAAGTCACAGCGGGCACCGCAAAGTGAGAAATATTTAGATGTCGGCCATAATTCTGTTTGCATATTATATATTACTGTAAAGTCATTAGACAGCAACTTCTGGGGCACGTGGCCAGCACGCAGTGGACTTGAACTCGTCCTGTCAGGTGACAACAATTTCTTGCAAGCTGTTCATTTTTGTTTCATTTCGATTTTCGAAGGCGGTTTATTTTGTTTTGTATTAAATATACAACGAAAAATGGGTAGAAAATTGAATTAAAAGCAAAGAAAAAAGATCTGGACTAAAGCCACCATTCAAGGGATTAAGCCGTGGAAAATCATCCATGCGAAAACAACAAAAGTTACTGTCGTGGCTTGTAATATATAAAAACAAACGCCAAACAACTTCCTTATAGATGCATCAATCCTATCAGTTCATACATTAATCATTATGCGAATCAACATATTAAAATCTTAATTATCATTTGTCATATCAACTTTGCACTATCCTTGGGATCTCTGAGTTAAAAATTGTAGGCAGCCACCTTAGGAAATAATTCAATTAATTATTTATATACATGCGTTCAACAATACAAAGAACCAAGCACGGTAGAAGAAAACTAGATTCGAGAGAAGAATACCGCCATCTTGAAATTAAATTTACGAATTTTAACAAGACCACTGTGTCGGAGATAAGTCATCATCGGACGGAATGAAGTAGCATATACAATAGCAGTAGCAGCAGTAGTAGTAGTGAACAATTAGTTACAGCTAATTCATTAATTTAAGGTTGACATCTGAAGGTTAAATCTCACAACCGCAAAAGTTCAACCCAGAGTTCAACCTAGTCGGCATGTACAATGGGCGTGTTTTATTATTATGAGATTGCTAAATCATGCCTCTATAGTAATGTTGTTATTGTAATCCCAATGGCAGAAAACAACAAATGAACTGGACTAACAATTGAAATTACTTGACTGTAAACCAATAAGATTACATTCGGGTTGAATGGTGCGCAGATATTTCGAACTCGATAGATGATAGGCAAATGAACACAGACACAGTTCGTAAATAAGGTTATACTTTATAATACGGATCCAAAATGTTCACGAGAATAGAAGGTATAGTCGTATACAATCGGTTATCGATTATCGGTTCGAACTAAATAACATGACAATGAAAAATATCTACTTAAACTATGAAAATACTGTTTGCGTGACTATATCATGAATCACGCGATCGCACGAATACGCAATAACTATCAATAAATGAACTATACTGTATCATACCCTAACATGCATTAACTAAACATAACTGAATATTTCAACTGAATATACATTAATAACTAAATCATTTAACAACATATAGAACCTACGATTGCAACTGTACAAAAGAAAGGTCAAATGTGTACTCACGTTGGTTTACACGCGCACCAATGACTTTTAACTTTGGCTTGAAAACCACTGCGAGTACGTTGAATACAATGTGGATAGAAATAGTTTACCAACAGCTATCACGATAGCGTCCACAGATACAAAACTTTGTCCTTACACAACAGACCTTGAGTCACGCAACTAACTAATAACTAAAATTCGATCCCGTAGGCGCAACTAGATTGACAAGCTCTGATTGACATTAGATAGATAGATAGATAGATAGATAGATAGATAGATAGATAGATAGATTTAATAATTTAATAATTTAATAAAAATACCGATTTGTAACCTATTAGGTTAAATTACATCAGTAAAAAGTCTCATTATACTACAATAGAATATCTAGATGCATAAAATTATTCATAACTTCAGTTGAAAAAGTTATAGAGTTCAAATTTAAAAATATTAAAAATATTAAAATTATGGTCTATTCATATGTGAAACCATCTGTGGAAAAAACGATTTCATAAATCTGTCCGTTTTACAACTATAGTTATTATAATCGCTTCCATAACGTGTATTATAGTTATGTTCAAGTTTAGGCGGTAAGAGGTCACCCAATTTGTCTCCATGTGCATTTTTAACAAAAAAACGTTCGCATAATAATCGCCGCCGATCTTTCAGTAAGGGTATACCAGTAATACTGCAAGCTTCTCTATAAGTAGCGAATGGCAAGACAATACGCAGAGCCCGCTTCTGGAGTTTTTCGATATCTTCACTTAGGTATTCTGTAATATTGAAGTGCCAAACTTGGCAGGCATATTCGAGTACTGGTCTGATAATGGTGCAGTATACCAAAATTAGAATGCTATTGTCGGCATTTGATCGTTTTAACAACCTTAGCATATAAAGGCGTTTTCCCGCTTTTTTAACAATATGGTTCACATGCTCGTTCCATTTCAAATCATCTTGGATTGAGAGACCAAGAATTCGGGCAGATTTTACCCGCTCAATACCAACGTTATTTATAGTTAACGGTAAAAACTCATGTTTTTCTCTTGCAAAGTCAATTACCATTTCCTTACATTTGTCGATGTTGAGCTTCATATTATTAACTTCACACCAATTATAGATAACATTCACTAGATCTTGTAGTTCACTACTCTCAGTTGATGTAACTCGTTCAGCAAACGTACTGTCATCAACATACTTCCATCTATCGCTCCAATCAATAAGAAGATTATTTATCATAACAAGGAACAAAGCCGGCCCTAACACCGACCCTTGCGGCACTCCACCGTTTAACGTTTGCCAGTCCGAATGACAGTTAGCCAACTTGACTCGTTGTTTACGATCAGAGAGAAAACTTCTAATCCAATTTATAATGGTTTGGGAAACACTCATTTGTTGTAGCTTATTCACCAGTATGTTGTGATCTATTCGATCAAAAGCTTTTTCAAAATCAAGCAAGAATACTCTCACCGCATTGCTTGAAGCATCTGTAGCACTCAGGAGGTGATGGATCAGGCTCAGTAGGGCATGGGTAGCCGAGGAATTTTTAACGGAGCCAAACTGCCGCGTATCAATCTTTGCACCAATTGACTTAAGTAACCAGTCTGTAACAAACCGTTCGCAAATTTTGGATAAAGTGGGGGTAAGTGAGATAGGGCGCAAATCTTTAGAAATGTCTTTTTTTGGAACAGGGATAACGTTCGCTTTTTTCCACATTGAGGGTACAACTGCTTCTTGAATCGAAGCGTTGAAAATCGATGCCACAGGGGAAGAAAGAACGTATGCATAAGATTTAAGCACCCAATTAGGTATTCCATCAGGACCAGGTGATTTGGAAACGGGGATGGCGGACAATTTACAGTATACATCTTTTTCTTCGATAATAAACTGTGGAAGGATACTTGTACTGCCATTTTCAATTAGGTCATCAACTGGAGACTTATTCAAGGGAGGAATATCTTGGGTAGATGAGACAAAAACATCATTGATTTTATCTGCTAACTCTTTACCAGCAAAAACCTGGTTGTTTACAACGAAATTAGAGAATGTTTTGTTCTTGGCGAAACCCGCAAGCTGTTTTATACATTGCCACCATTTTTTAGCATTGGGGTTTAGTTTTAACTCATCCATCTTTTTCTTTAGGAAAGTTGACTTGAGTTCAAACGTGCATTCCACAAGTTGATTGGTAATGGTATTCTCACGTTCAAAGAACTAGAGGACGTTGTCTTAGACGTAGAAGTTGCACTCAATAATCGACCGTTGAGTTACCTCGAAGACGACATCGAACTTTCAGTTCTAACGCCAGCCACGATATTAAATATTAACCCGAGTCGGTTACCCGAGTTAAAGGCAAGACATCTGGATGAGGAAGACCTTCGAAAGCGGGCGAAAATTCTAAAAGGGTGCAAACGAGCGATGTGGAGAAGATGGTCTCGAGAGTATGTACGGAGTCTGCGAGAACGACACGTGAACGCGAGGGGTAAGCAAGCATCGTGCCCCAGAAAGGGATCAGCGGTCATCATAGCGGACGAAAGCAAGAATCGGAATACCTGGAAACTGGGTATAGTGTCGGACCTCATCAAGGGTAAAGAAAAGTGATACGGGGAGCCAAAGTACGAACGGCAAACCGTGTATTCGAAAGGCCGATCCAGCATTTATACCCACTTGAGTTGTCCATCGAAGAAAAGAACTGGGAACCTAATCCCTCCGCTCCCACCTTCATTCCTCGGCCAAAAAGAGACGCAGCCGTAGCAGCGGATTTACGAATGCAACAGCATGCTCAAACGGACAGAGACGATGTGTAACAATGTTTATTTAGTTCGTATTAATAATTTAGTTTTGTTATAGGTAGTCACTACACAGAACATGGATGGAACTACAACGAAGTCAGTCCCAAAGAACATATAACTCTTGATTGAGCTATATGGGGGAGTGTGTTGGGAACTGACCAAACAGATAAGATATATCGTATAACGCTTTAGGGAGGGATAGTTAATTAGGGAGATTAGTCATAGTAGGTATTAGTGAGTGTCATCGTGACAGCGAGAGAGAACGGATGTGAGACAGCTGCGACGAGCATACAATGTGATTTTGGGTATTCTTATATTTTCTATTAAAACTTATATATACATGTGATTTGTCGAGGACTACTGTTTTGGAGGCAAACATTCTCGACAAGTGGACACTGGGCAATGTCCTAATACCTTTGATAAAAATGAGGTGTCAAGCCTCTTATTGAAATTTTATCAAAAAGCTATCAGAGATGACAGTAACTATAATGCCATCTGTTTTCCACATTAGTTGAAATGTCTTCTTCCCACAAATGACATCATGCACATTGTATTATATTCCCCACAAAAGCACCATGTATAAAGTTAGTAAATAACACAAAATACTGATACATGAATGGTTTCATACTGCTTGCAGGAAATCAAAAATTTCCAAAACACTATCAAGATACAAAGAGCTTATAGCATGTGTAATTGTAACCATTTATACAACATATTATTATTATTATTAAATTGAAACCACATTGCAGCCAGAAGCTGAATTGCGTGGATTACATATTATCACATGCACTACATATAAATATATTATTAATACAATATTATAAAACCCACCCCACGATCAAAATTCGATTAAAATAAGCATAAAATCTATCCTAACAAACTTCCTACACATAGCAGGAATAAAAGAGTTATAAAAGCGGTTCGTGCGTGTAACGTACATATTAAAATACCGATTCGTCCTGAAAGAATAATCAGTCTCGTTCTTCGGGGGCAGCAGATGATGAAGTTTATGCATTGGATCCTTGATGATACTCGTAAAGAGTTTGTCACACATGTCCTCTCTTCTTTGAAATAGAGTAGGCAGTCTAAAATACTCAAGGGCCTCACAATATGACATTTCAGGAGATAAAATTTTTAGCACACGTTTCTGGACAGTCTCAAGTTCGTCTGCCAAATACTTTGGGATGGAATGATGGAAGGCTTGCGCACAATACTCGAGCACAGGCCTGATCACTGTACAATAAAAGTTCAAGACATCATTGACATTTACGCTTGCCCGTTTCAATAGTACTATAAAATAGAGGCGTTTATTAGCTTTCTTTATACTTTCTCTGATGTTATCTTTCCACTGAAGTGTGCCTGTCATAACAAGACCCAATATTTTTGCACTCTCAACTATAGGCAATGCTTCTCCACCCACCAGTACAGGATCAAAAGGTTGTTTAATTTTTTTAAAATCGATTCTCAGTTCTTTACATTTCTCAGTGTTAAGAGATAGCCCATTTGCCTTCGACCAATCTTCCACAACATCAACTGCGGCTTGAACACGGCTCTCTGTGTCCTTACTAACTACTTCAGCAACTGTTGTGTCATCAACAAACTTCCACCTCGATATATCACAAATATCAAGATCGTTTATCATTAAACAAAAAAGCCAGGGCCCTAATTTTGTACCTTGAGGGATACCGGAAAGTACATCACCCCACTCCGAATAGCAGTCATTGGATAATTTCACTCTCTGCTTTCGATTCATCAAAAAATCGATTGTCCAGCGAGCAACCGCAGGTGCATGGAATAGCTAAATTGGAAATTTTATCAGCCAGTAAAGCATGATCGATAAGGTCGAATGCTTTTCTATAATCGAACAGGATGACTCTGACAGCAGAGCCAGTGCCATCAGTAGCTTGCGACCATTCATGGATCATATATATAACAGCGAGAGTAGTTGAACTTCTTGGTATTACTCCATATTGACTTGGATCGATTATACTCATGATAGCTGGAGCAATGTATTTTTTAACAACACAGTCCTCAGCGATTTTCGAAATAGCGGCAGTAAGTGAAATTGGTCGTAACTGCTTACAAATGTCGCTAACGGGCTTAGTTTTTATGAGGGGCACAATGTTGGCAAGCTTCCAAGATTTAGGTAGTTATTGTTCGGCATAGCTGCTGTTTAGCACAGCGCATACTGGCTGTGCAAGGATTTCAGCATATTCCTTAAGAGCCCAATTGGGAATTTCGTCAGGACCTGACGCCTTTCCACGATTAATTGCTTTCAATAAATGAAAGACTTCCAATTCGTTTACTTGAAAAGAGGAATAATTATCAAAGGGGGGAAGGGTTGACAATGGATTGAAGGAGTTCATGGGCTCCAAAAAGGCGTTATTAATTAAATTCGCAATGTCAGGATGTTGCATATTCTCGATATCGTCTAAATGAAGTTGACTACATAGGTCATCGGAGCCGGTTGTAGGTACCATACCAGCAATCTGCTTCACCTCCTTCCACCATCTCTTCGGTTTGGTCGATTTAAGATTCTTTACTTTTGAAGAGTAGAATTTCGCCCGGCAAGTCTTTCGCTCGCGGTTAACCCGATTCCGGTAATACTTGAACTGAAAGGCATTTCCACTGCAGAAGGCAGCTTGACGCTTCCTTATAAGCTCTTTAAATTCTGCAGTAATCCATGGAGGATCGTGTACATGCAAAGCCGTTTTCTTTATTGGCATAATGGTGCTAATACCGAGACGTACTAACTCTTCGAAATACTGGAGTTTCATTTCGCATGTGTCAAAATGATTCAGAGAGGACCAATCGATAGATGTAAGGTATCTTCCAAGCTCATGCCTTTTACTAGATCGTAAATCTCTCCTAGAGATAATTCTTCTACTGCATGACTTGGGTTCTCTTTTACAAGGATTGACAATCACAACATTATGGTCTGAAAGACCAAATGGCGGAAATTTTTCGACAGAGTTCTTATCATAAAACGAATGTAAGTTGGTTATTATTAGATCCAAAGTCTGGTTGGCCCTTGTGGAAACGTTAACAATCTGTTTGCAACTGAACTGTGTTAATATCCGATTGCATTTTAACCGATTAAAGTCGCCAGCAAGAATAAACCCACAGCCAGGATAGGTGCTTTCAATAGTAATCAGTGATGTGGAGAGAAATTGGAGCATTTCATCATCATTAGCATTAGGTGGATGGTAAACGACACCAAGTATCAAGCAGGAAAACCCGCGAGGAAGTCTACTTGGACGAAAATAGACCCACAGAACTTCGTAATCTGTATGGTGGAGATGATTCAGAGGCTTATAAAATATCGTGTTCCTGATGTACACCCCAACCCCTCCGTGGGAACCCACGCTGCGGTTTTTATGAACAAAATTGTAACCTGGAATATCGAGGCAGGAATCTGAGATACGGTCGTTTAACCATGTTTCCGTTATACAGGCAAGGTCAGGACTCTTTTCTGTGACAAAACAACTCACTTCATCAATTTTGGGAGCTAATGACATCGTATTTGTCAATAGTAGTTTCGGAACGTAGAAATAGTCATTAGCATTGGAAATAACAGTTTTATTAATGTTAATTTGAATAATATTATTTAAATTACGTTGTCCGCGATGAATTGAAGTAGGGCGACTTGATAGGGAAAAATCATGTTCTAGTAATAATACTGGAAAAACCTCATATTGGCTTTCCATTTGTCCTTGCGAAAACCCTCCTCAGTCTGGTTGATTCTAGCGCCATGTTTATTTCGTCGCCACGTCGATTTCTTTGATGGTGTTCTATGGGTAACGCGAGTCGGGATGGCATAACAGTTAGTTAATTCATTTTGTGATGGTTTGTGTCGTTTTGCATTGTCGTTGCTGTTCTTGTCCGAAATTTCCGTATATTTTGGGAATTGACTTACTTGACCAGCATGTTTTTGAGGCTCCTGCTTATCAACTTGTTTTGGTGGTATTCGAGGGTTAGGTGGTAATTCTTTAGATGTGATATATTTATTAGTACAGGTATTCTCTTGAGTCGAAGGCGCGTGTTGATTTCTAATGCAATTAGTGCTGAGTGTCTCCATAATAATGCAGGAATGATCATGACAAAGCCCATGGTCAGTTTCTTTACTCTTTTGTTCTAACTCGTGTAGGTTTAGTGCCTGTTTGAGTTGTAAGATATATTTTTGTTTCGG
>CACRXK020006365.1:0-25432 GCA_902702795.2 Paramuricea clavata | reverse complement strand
TTTCTTTCAATCTAACGGAAGTGGGAAATCGCAAGAAACATGAACACTAAATCCAAGTGAGTAGTTACGATTTTTTTGAGCGTGTTTTTGAATGAAAATACCTGGCATGTTTTCATGAAATACGATATAGCATTAAAGCAAGTTCAATCTAGTTTAAAACTAAGTTTTTAGAAGAACTTTTCATGCATTTTATGGCATGATTTCGACTGTTTTCGTGACCCTACTGTTGGTCTTCTTGCTCAAGTTGTTATTTTAGCCAAAGTACTTTCAGAAGACAGTAGGTTCAACTTGTCATGTGCGTATATGCATTTTTGGCAAGAAAAATTTCGAGTAAAACTGCATTAAAACTAAGTAGAATACTCTACAATGAATACTATATCTGTTTCTATAAACTTTGTCTCGAAACGAGCTCTCATTTCAGAGATAATGTGATTTAAAATCAGTGTATTGAATTATGCCGTTACTTGGCGCGTGCGAATTCTGAACCTTCATGACAGGGATTTGAAAAGCTTCTAAAATACACTTTATTGCTTCATATATCCCCATAAAATTTTTAAATCAATAAAGCACATCATAAAATTAATGTACGCTCATTTTCTAAGAAGTACTCGTCGATTACCTGAAGGAAAAGTTCCAAAATAGGTCAGGAGAGTAGTTTACAAAATGCCGTTCTCCTCTGAAATGGCTTCTTTTGCGGGAAGCCATTAAATTTATGTACTTTCCAAAATTGTAATTTAGTCGCTTTTTTGGTCTCATTGTTCACTTATTTATCATGGAATTACTTCGCTTGAGCTCTTTTATTAATATCTGCAAGATACTTTGCTATTTGGTGAAATAAAAGCTATATTTTTAGCAGTTTAACTTTTGAAAACTGCATGCACAACAAAGTGTCACCAATGTGTTTATTCTCGTCTGACAAACAACCAAAGATGAAATAATTTATTTCACTCTTTTATAGCAATCTAAAATGCCTAAATATTAGATTATTCATTTTATTTGAGCATACATATTATATTTTTATACAATTGGTTCTTGAAAAGGACTTATTTCAAGCTAGAGTCAGATTTAAAACTGGAGTCAGATTTCAAAAGAAACCGCCTGTCTGACATTTTACAGCAACCTACATTGGCGCGCACAACGTTTTAGCCACAAATCCGTTGTTTTCTCAACAGAAACAAAAGGAATTTCAGTTAAAATTCTTACCTGATGAATATTCAAAAGTGTTTATCTCTTTTTCACGACTTTCAGTGCTCTTAATAGCGAAATAATAAGCCTTTTGTTTTGTCACCGCACGCTGCGTTTGAAAATGCCGGCTGTCAAAGTCAGAATTGAAAACACCTCAAATATTTTAAAATTTTCTCCCCTTTTTCATCCTTTGTTTATATTTTAATTAGTAATTTTTGTACTTCGTGTTTTTCCAAACATATTTGAGATATTTAAAAACGTTCAAAGAGGTACAAACACTGTGTTTTTGGGTTACAGAGTTTCTGAACTTGAACAACAAGTTCTGAAGTTCAAGTTCTCCATTGTAAACTAGATGTCCTGAGTATGCCTGAGCTATGCCCAAGCAAATTTTTATAGCGTTTCATTATTTTGTAATTTATACCCTACAAGATGAAAACTAATTTGAATATAAATGTGTACCAATCCAGGAATCAAAAAATATTTGTCCATTTATATTGGGTTATTGAATTATTGCCCTTCAGATGTTGGGTGTCATGAAGAAACAAAATGTCAGGGACTTAAATTTACACAAACCAAGAATACTGACCCAAAAATCTAATGATATATTTAAGTGTGGGAGCTTATTTAAAATAGAATTGATTAATCATTTATCATTTTAATCCACTGCCAAATTTCAAGGTTTTTTATAACATTGATCTTGAGATATGGGTATTTTTGTAAAAGCAGTTGACAGAAGTTGACAGTAACTAAAATTCGCCATTTTCCTTGCAACTTGGGGAGTGCCAATGTTGCAACAGTCTGCAACTTAATGAGTTAAGAATGAATGGATAGTATCTAAAACTACCAAAACTTTGTCCACATATGCTTTGCTACTGGAATATATGTTATTCGGCGGTATAAACTTAGAAATAAAACGTTTAATTACCAACTTCCAAACACTATTGATCACCACCAAGACAATCTTTGCCAGAAACTATGGGACAACTGCTGTAATTTCATACAATTTGAAAGGAATAGCGCCCGTTCCCCCAGTTCAATGTTGGGCCAACAAAAATCGGATGTCTGGATGTGCGCGCCAACATTGAAACGGGTGGGGGAGAGGGTGGAAAATATGTATCAGGAAATGGTATATATTACAACCGAATGCATGTGAAAACTATATTGTCCCAATCTATATTGTCAAAGATTGTGGCAGCGAACAAGTCAACTTTGCTTTAGCAAAAATAGGTCAATATATTCTCAAAACACTTCAACAAAAAGGTATGGTATTAGGCTTGGGCAAACATCAAGAATTAATTTTAACATGCAGGTAACACTGACTACAGTCTGCACATAATTTTCGCTATACATCTTAACTTCATCCAAAAATTCCTAAATATCCCAAAAGAGGCTCAAGTGTAAAGTAGCTCGATATTGGTAAAACATGGCTTCTGCAGAAACAGTACTCTATTCTTCGTTTCCTGCCTTCTTGTCCATAAATACCTGTGCTACTGTATGCAAGACTAATACTTACTCTCAATTTGCAGATCAGTCCATGGACAGTTTTCTGCTCCATGCTCCCTTTTTAATTCCTTCTCAACTTTTCAAGAATTTCCTTGTTTACATCACAATCCAGCCTTTAAAAAGTTATACACAAACTAGCATTTAACCATTATGCAAAGAGTGACAGATAGAAATAGAATTTTCAATTTATGAAGTTCAAAATAGCCTAACCACTTTACAGTTCACAAGAGATATTGGCAGAGATTTTGGCAGCCTGTTTGCAGGTTGAACTTGCAGATGTAATGTTGCACAGAATTTAATACTACAATACTTATAATGTGTTCTCAGTGCACCACATACAGTGCAAATCAATGAATAATCTATGAAAATTACTGTAGTTCAAGTTCATAAGGAATGGTAAAATATATTAATTAACCCATTGAGCTGCAATGCAACCCAGTGTGGCCTACTTTTTCTTACTTGTCTAATGCCAGACAATTTTCCTTGTCAAAGCTCTGCTGCTTAGTGGGTAAACCAAAAAATCTGACAATGTCTCTAGTTAACCTATTGAGCCGACCTCAGTGCGCCCAAACGCCAGATGACATACATGGGTGGGGGAAATTTTCCAGTTGTTTGACTAAAATCAAATTGATCCCCACCCATACCTGTAGATTTTATTTTTGTGGAGGTAGCCAGCCAATCTTTAAATGGAGCTAGATTATGGTACATTCTCATACCCAGAGTCTGTCTTACACACAGCCAACAGAGCATGACAAGGGTCGCAGGGTACAAGCATGGGTTGCGCTGCATACTTATTTAATACAGAATATAGAAGTGCATTCTTGCAGTTATTTCAGTTAGTCAGTAACTCTGCACTTAGATAACACGCTCCAGATGATTTTTGGAGTCAGCAAGTACTGTAACCTAGCGGCTAGGCTGGCTCGCTTCACTACACATACTTTGAGGCAGTAACTCAAGGCTTAGATACCTAGTTTTTCATGATTTTTGGAGTTAGCCAGTAACTCCACAATTCATAACTCAAACAAGTTACTCAAGTGTATATTTTGGTTTGGAGTTAGCCCTTTAGACTTTGGAGGTAGCGTCACTCCACAACTTCCTACTTTCTACAGGTATGTCCCCACCTATGGGGATTGGCCTGATTTTCTTGTCTATTTTTAAAATCCCAGTCTCTTCCCCCCATTTACATTGATATGTGCATTATTTCGATGAGAATTTATCTATATAAACAGCACTAACAAACGAGCCGACCTGACTGCTGAGGTGAAAGTCAAAGATGCAGTCACAAACTATTTTTAACAATTGTTCTGCCAAAACAACAAAATTCTCCCGGCAAGACGGATGAAATTTTAAACACTGGCTGTGGTTGGTTGTTTTCAGTGTGACAGTGTGATGGAAAATGGTATGACTCAACTACCTTGGAATTTGCCTATTTGCAAAAACAAGTTATTGAGATGCTAATTATATAGAAATTTAGAACAGAATGCATGACTCATTTAATGATATTTTTCAAAAAAATGTCCACAATTAAATTTCTGTATATTGTTAATATCAAGGGTAGTCAATTTGAATTTGAAGAGTGTCACTGTAATATCAAACATCACATACAGAGCATTGGGCTAGTATTCCAAAAGTTGTCGGTTCGAATCCCACCGTGGCCAGGCATATTTTTCAAGCCTGCCTGGTGTGGATATACACTCTGAGTAACATCACACAAGCATCCTATTCACCTGAGTACATTACACCAACGCAGCAAATTTCAAACATCACATAGTTGAGACACCACAACTAATGTGTAGTGTGTTCACAATCACAGCGTGTAAACATATACCACATCATGTTTCGTTCCCTATTCTGGTTTAAATTAAATGATTACAAAGCCCAGTCGAATTGTCGACTGGGCTTTGTAATAATTTAATTTGAACCAGAGTAGCGAGCGAAACATGATTGATATACCTGGTTGCAGTGAACGAATAAACTTTAAAAAATACCATATCCATTTAAATTATAAATATTTAGAGCAATAGTATCAACTAACCTTTCCTCAAAGTCAAATGAACTGATCACCCCACATTTTACAAGCAAATTGTAAACAATCATGAATCATTTCTAGAGATATTTAAAAACGAATTAAGTCGATCACTGCTGTTACTTGCACTATATAATTATAAAAACTACATACTAAATCAGCTTATTTAATAATGCAATAAACAGTGGCATAAAATGGTTAACCATTGGTTTTATATATCGATGAAAATGGGTTGCAGCATGCCGGTGAAAGAGTGGTATGGTTGCTCAGTGGAGAATGATGTTTCTTTAGCAGACTTTTAAGACGAATTTTGAAAGGAACGTATCATAATGAGCCAGTGTTCGACGACGCTTGTCAAGCATTCATCAAAGTGTTGGCAGGTAATTCTAAACTGAACTTGACAAAAGTTTTGCCAACCTCAAAATAAGCGATGTGGTTCAACACTTGGGAGCATTTATCACATTTGTTTTGGCTCATGTGCAGCAGAATATGATATGATATTATATGATGAAAGTGCAACTGAGTGTAAACCATTTTCTGGTGACTGCTGCTAATATGCCTAGCATGACAATGCCATCTTTTCTAGCTCTTTTGTTCGATGAAACCCACCACCAGGGCAAAAACAAGCTAGTAGTAATAATATTTAACCAGGAAAACTTTTTCATTTTACAATGATTTTCAAAAAGGACCTGAACTGATACAGTAAACTACATTAACTACATAACACAAAAAAATAAAGTAGTACGATTGAGGTAAGAAATCTAATATCTACACACTTGCAAAATGACTCCATTAAAGGGAAATGGCAATATATTTTTTTATCTTCTCGCTTGAAAGAACATTTAAAAGCATATATAAAACTCTTTTACCGTTTTTTCATATCTTGCTTACTTCTACAAATATTTTAATCGCAAGAAATTAAATGTCTGCCGTCTTGGATTTTTGTAGATATGCATGTTATGTCACAACAGGGGTCATGCAATATTTCTATCTAGACAACCACTAATGATTTTGCACTCAAAATTATACTCTGTATGCCCTTGGAAATATCAAGATCACTTGAAACCTTTAAAACATCTATCAATCAATATTTGGTCAGCAACAAATACTTTTATATGGATAATCCCTGTTGTGACGTCACCAAAACTACCGTTAATGAGATAAAAAATTTATCCAAGATGGCTGACATCTCATTACTTCAAGTGAAAATATTTCAAGAACTAACCAAGATATAACAAATCGGTAAAAGAAGTTATTAAATAGTTTCAAAAGTTCTTTCAAATGAGGAAATAAAAAAATATATTGCCATTTCCCTTTAAAAGTTTACGTTTAAAAATAGAAATGTTCATTTAGTTTCTAATATCAGTGGTTAATGAGTTCCAGTCCTTAACAGTGATAGCAAGTTCTACATTTTCCCCAATTTCTTACTACACAGGGTAATCTTAAATTATCTTTATTTCTTAGGTTGTAACGATAAGTTTGACGTTGTGTTAGAAGTTCCATTGTGTGATACATGTAACCGTTAACACATTTATAAACATACAAATATCTATGATAAAATCTTCTTTTTTCTAATGTTATCCATTTCAACGGATAACATTAGAAAGGACTTCAGAAGACGAAGAGTGTATCAGTCTATCTAAGGTAATCTTCGCAGCTTTATTTTGAAGAATTTGAATGTTATTCATGAGTGTCACATTGTTTTTATCACCCCATCAAGGTATCTGTACAGTCAAGTAATGGAGGAACCAAACCATTATTAAAAAAGCATCCATGCTTTAAAAAGAAGTAAATACTTAATTCTCTTTAAAAGACCTAATCTTTGATTAGTCTTGGTTATTAGAAGTTCGACATGATGATTCCATGTGAGATCCTCAGATATAGATACTCCTAGATATTTAAAATTTGGTACACTACCTAATTTATGATTTAAAATTGGAACAGACAGAGAGCCAATATGTGCAATTCTGTAACTGCTACCAATAAGCATACATTTGGTTTTATCTAAATTCAAGGTCAGTTTATTGTCATTTAACATTGAGCAACATTTAGGAGATCCCCATTAAGATTCCTTTCAGTCTCTGAGAGATTGGCATGATAATAATAGATAACTGTGTTGTCAGCATACAGGGATATTTCAGTATGACTCGGGATGGTGGGTAATTTATCACTGTAAATGTTAAAGAGCAATGGTCCCAATATGCTGCCTTGTGGTACACTATAGGAAACAGTCATGGCCGACAAAGACAGTTCATCAGATAATTAATGGCCGACAGAGACGCGTTGATTTCTGTTGCCAAGATAGGATTCAAACCAATTGAGAGCAACTGATGACACCCCAAGTTTTGACATTTTTGAAAGTAAAATTCCATGATCTATTATATCAAACGCTTTCTATAAAAGCAGCACCATATAATTTTTCCATTTCCATATTCAGTAAAACCTCATCTGTAAAATTTGACAAAGCATGGTCTAAAACCAAATTGCTGACTTGAAAGTAGATCATGAGTATTCTAGTATTCATACAATTGGGAATGAACTGATCTTTCCAAAATTTTGCTCAGAGTAGGCAAAATTGATATTGGCTGGTAAGTGGTATAAAAGCCCTTTTTCTTTCTGCCAGCTTAAAAAAATTTCTGGGACCAATGGTCCTGTGGTCTGCTATATTTTCCACCCCTGATCAATTGTGTACAATTGTAGCTTTTTAGAAGCAAAAGGGATTCCTGCTATTTCTCAGTCTTTTGGTCTAATTCCAAAAGGCATTTTTTTAGAAATGAAGTCACTGTTAATGCCTTTAAAATTTATATTAGCACATATGGAATGTATGGTTTCTTGGTTACTGCATAGTTGATTATGTTGGAAAAAGTATCTTGAAAATTTTGCATATCGATTATTGGCCATGGCGGCCACTATGCCCTCGAAATATACTGAAATCCACGTCCAGTAGTGGCCTACCCTCAACCACAGAGTCCAATTGGCAAAAAGGTAAATTAGTCATGGGAGATGACGAAGTGTGGAAATTGACTTCTGAACTTGCGAGGACTCACAAGCTTGCTGCAAGCTGTTTTTGCGATGAGTGAAAAAGAGCCTTTACTTTATGCTTTAGAATGCCAAGTGTATGATTTGTAAAATTGGCAATAATTACTTATGTACTGTACAATCTTATTAGTTTAATAGGTAGTTACAATATGTGTAACTATGATATGAATAGTTTCTTTTGGCATTTTTTTAAGATTGATGTTTTGTATATTTTTCTTGTCTCATTGTAACTCAAACATTATTTGAAACTTCGAAATAGCAACTGAATAAAATTTTCAAGCTGGCCTTGACGTGCTGTATACTGGCCTTGATGCCCTGAAAAACTGAGTAATGATCAAGGCCAAATTAGCCTTGCCTTTATTTTTCCCAAATTTGAGGCCAGGCCAACAGTTTTCTCATGTCTTTTTGAAGGCGCTCATTTATTGATGTGGAACAATGCACAGGTATGTCCCTAAGGCAACCTTTAATAATATGTCCACAAATATTGTTAATAGCACCAAATCATTCACAGTGGAATATTTCTACCCCACCGTGGGTCTCGCAATTTTTCCATTTTTTTGAAAAGTTCTCTAGACTCTAGTTTTGACAGCAAGATATCGATACTTGGGGTTGTCATTTTTCAAGTGTCTCCCATGTCTTGAGTATGCTGAAAACCCTTTCCAAAATGGGCAACAACATCACATTGAATGGAATCTTTCTTCTTTAAAGTCTTCACAAATCTCTGAACAATCTTGCTTAACAGATGCTTCTGGGAAAATTTCTCTCCGAAGGGATTGTCATTTATAACAATTGTTGATACACATTTTTTCTAAATTGTTATTTCCAACCGTTCTTTAATTTCTACAAACATGTCCCTAAGCTCAGGAAAACTTTCAGATTTGGTGGACTATTTTTGCACAAGCGAATATAACAAATCCTACAAGTTGATTGGTCAAATTTGACACATTAAACTGTTATATTCACCTACAGGTGAATACAACAAAACGTAATTTTCAAAATGGCGGCTAGCTGTTTTGTGGAAGTTACTGATAAAGAAATAAGGAAAATTAAAATAAATTCAATAAAAAAAACCCACAAAATTGTGCAAAAATACTAAAACAATTATTCACCTCAAGCTCAGTGATTATCAGGGAATATTCACCTCGACTTTGTCTTTGTGAATATTCCCCAATAATCACCTCACCTTCGGCAATTATTGTTAAATATTGAGTTACCCATTTTCCATCCTCTTTGCAACAATATCCCTATATTCCAAACACTCTTAAAGGTGTGATCACACGAAATTGTATTGGCAGATACAGAACTCATAGCGTCGATATAAACTTGTTCGTCTTGGAAGAAATGCATAAAAAAACATTTCAATCAGTATATTATTCCGGTATTCCCAGGGCAATGGAGTCTTGCCAGAAAAGTTTGGGAAGACAAAGCTGGTTTGTTCACAAATAAGCCTTCTTTTATTGCGTATTTCCGAATTTCTCCAGAACTTTTTTCAAACTGGTCATACATGGTTTTGTATTGACGTTTGATTAATTTTTCAAATTGCTCAAAAGATAATCCATTGTGGATAAGATCTCCCGACGTAACCACCAGATCTGATGTAAAACCATTTTTGTGTGTTAAGGAAAAGGTATATCTACTTTCCCTTTCAACGTTTTCAATATGTCAGGATGACAAGCAGGTTATTTGATGTCCACGAGCACATTTGTAAGAGCACCTGACTATTAATAATGTTTAAATATGTTTGAAGCGAAACCAGGATTATTCATAAGTTTTTAGACATTCTCTGGTTTTTAAATAACCAGAGAACATTTAAAAACTTATTATTAACTCATTAACTGGCAAGCTGTTACAATGTTTCCACCCCCTAAAGTGGTAAGTAATATGGCAAATTCATGATTGAATTCCAAGCTTTCACCAAAAAGGCAATATCTCAGAAACAATTGCATAAAAAGGTCTATATATATAATTAGTTTTTTGAATGAGAATTTATATTTGTAAAGCAGTGACACTTCGTTTTTCATGTCACTCATCACCTAAAGGCCAGGGTGCATTCCATGTAGCCAAACGCGAAGATCTTCGGCGTGGAGTTGCGATGCCCTACGGCGCAGCGGCGTGCAAATGCTAATGTTGGCGTGCTGGCGTAGTCTTTTTTTCCCCTCAACGGCGTACAAACTTAATATAATACAATCAGAAAATATCGTCGTTAAGTCTCTATTGTTTATCGGATAACTTAACAGTTTCATGATCTTTTTTGCCAACCAAATCAAGTATAATATGTTACATGCACTGATGCAGTGGTTTCATATTTGATAAAACACTTCCTACTTAGTATTCCTTATATAAATAGAGAATAATACATGGGTGCGCGGAAATACTAGATTTATTTCGAGTGTTGAACATGATATCTCACGAGTGAGCGCAGCGAACGAGTAAGATATCATGTTCAACACAAGAAATAAATCTGGTATTTCCAAGCACCCATGTATTTTTCTGTTTATTATATAAAGGACAATCTTTGAAAGGCGATAATTTTTACACAAAAGCGATAATTGAAAAGCGATAATTTTCATATGTGAGATTATCATGAATAATCTCACATGTGAGATTATCACTTTTATCAGTGCTCGAAATCTCTATAAAGCACTGTACTTTATACCATTCAGTACACTCGCGACTCGTGTTTTATTGTGTCTAAAACCACTCGCGCGCTGGGCCGTGCCGACCGGGGGGGTGTGGGGGTGTAACACCCCCCCCAATAATTGCTCATGTGGGCAATTTCAGGTAAATCCAGGTAGATTTGCAGAAGAAATTCAGGTAAATGAACACAAATTCAGGTAATTTCTAGGCCCAGAGAAAGTTAATTAACAAAAATAAGTGTGAATTTGGAGAAGAATGAGCTAAATTGACAAAAATTTTAGAGGAGAATTGTACCAAATTTTCGGATTTAAAAAAAAAAGTTGGATAAATGGAGAAAATTTGGTAATGCCGGGAAAAATTGTTTTATTTTTGACCCCTAAAATGGCACACTGACCGAAATTTTTTTGGCGAGGGGGGGAGGAGGTCGCCGAAAAAATTTGCCAAAATATAGATTAAATATATCTGGCAGTCTGGCGGCGTGTGTGAATTTTCCAGCGGCGGAACTTCGGCGTGCACTCTACATGGAATGCACCCTGGCCTAAAGGGGCAATATCTCCATAATTTTATATAAAAACAAAAAAAAAATCATTTACTAAATTAATACATATCTATATTACAACCAATTTTCATCTTTTGGGATGTGAATTACAAAATTATCAAAAAATCTAAAAATTACTTCTTTGCTCTTTTGGGGCATCTTGTTTACAACATGAAATTTAGAACAGTAACTAAGTGTTCAAGTTCAACAAAGTATGCAAGCCAAAATACAGTGTTTGTACCTCGATCATTACAGTTTTTTTGATTACTTGAAATATGTTGCAATTGATACACCAGGCGGAAATCTTAGTTTAAAGATAAAGAGCAAAGTCCAGCAAATAACTTTAAAACCAAACATAATAAAAGTAAAAATTTAATTAGCTAACGTTTTGTTGTTTACAATACAACATCTTCAGAGCATTCTAAATGAATTTACAGGGTATGGTATATATTTTTACAAAATAATGGTTTCATATTACATAAGCGGTTACATAATTTGAAAGAACAAATGCATAGAAAGAAAGGAAAACAACTTATCAGTAACTAGTTAATAAGTAAAGATTAATGTTAAGTGCATGGTTAGTATAGTTAAGGTTAATATTACATAACTAAAATAACTCAAGAGGGGTAGATCTAATATTAGCATTAAGGACAGAGTTAAGTTGAGAAATTAATAGGCTTTCACGGATAGGAAGATCCCAATTAGAAGTGCCTGATGATAGAATTTTGAAATCAGAAGCGGAGACTGGGTGTTTGTGCATGTGTTTGTGAGCGAGAATACTAGACATGGTTGAGATAGAGCGTTCTTTTCCAGTCAAAGGCAAGACTCCCATATGCTATGAGATATGTGTGTGAATGTGTCAGCATGTTTGGCCAACAAAAAATATGCTACAGCATTGACACGCGATCTGACACACAACATGTGATGTGAAAGAAACTAGAAAGGTGACAAGAAGGACGGAAAACAACACGTATGGAAATATGTGGATAAGCAGAAGCAAGAAGTTTACTAAGTTGTGTACGGATATGAAGACCATGATCCAGTGAAAGTAAGGCAAAAGTAGACAATTTTCTTGGAACATGTATGGACCTTGTCCTTGGCATTGTAAATCCCTTTGAAGAAATGTAATGTTGTATTGTAAACAATGAAACATTACCTAATTCAATTTTTACTTTTATTATATTTGGTTTTAAAGTTATTTGCTGGGCTTTACTTGAAATATATTTAAAAGGACACATAGTACTTAAATTCAGTTTATTTTAATATAAACCAAGGATTGGAAGGTGAGAAAATAGGAATTTTCTAAGTTGCTTTTAACCCAGACAATGACAGCCAACATTTTGAAAGGCATCCTGCAGTGACAAAACTAAAAGCTATTCACTTCTGTACTCAAAGCACTGAAAAGCATCATAAAGAGAAAAACATTTTAAACATACATCAGGTAAGACTTTTAGCTCAATATTCTCAGGCTTCTATTGGGAAAGCAACGGGTTTTTAGCCAAAATTATTTTGTGCGCTAATGTAGGCTGCTATAAAATGTCAGACAGGCAGTTTCTTTTGAAGTCTGGCTCTGAAAAACAATCGAGTTTGAAATAAGCCTTCATAAGGACTATTGTGTAGAAATATGGCCCAAAACGTCAATACATTTGCTTTCCTTTCATGCCAAATTTCTGTTGTAGATCATTCAAAAACCTCTTCTTTTTTCGCTTTTAAAACTTGCTGTAAAATCCTTCTTTGCAACAGTATGGCCATTGTTCGTTATTTTTGAAAAACTAAAATTTTAAACTTGAAAAACTTTGCGAGTTTCTGACCGATTTTCTTGCATGATACACCATTGAAAAGCTCCAATTTCGCGTTCTATTTTCGTATCCGTTGCTGGCAACCCGCTAAACATGTGCTGAAATATCATGCCCGCAAGTTGAAGTGTCATTTGAGGGCATATGCGGGCGCATTACCAGTTACCCACTTGCCAATCTCAGGGCGCATCCGGGCACATTGCAGTTAATGAGTTAATAACGTGCATGTGTGGTCTTGAGTTCAACCTTTTTATTCTTCCATTATACCAATTTGTACAAAACCATCTTCCGTACTGTATGTAGAGGATCTTTATAAATAGCTTCATATTGTGTGAAAGGATCCCATAATATATATGGTTATGTTATATACAACTCCGGATTCCATCGTAGTGTTGTTTAATGTCGTATAGTGTCATATAGGGTGGTATAGTGTTGTATAAGGTGGTATAGTGTTGTATAAGGCGGTATAGTTCAGTTTATATAATACCTTATTGAATTCTGATAATTTAATTGGCTGTTTATGGTCATGTGATATTGCCGCGGGTTTAAATGTCCCAGTGTTGTTTGTTATAATAGTTAATGGTATTCCTCTTCGAGCAGTAAATCTGAAACCCTTCATGAATCCTTCTAACATCAAATTTGGCATGCATCCAAATGTAGTGCTCTGACTACACAACATGTATATAAACAGATCCAGACTTTCTGATTTTCCTCTCTCATCTTCACATATAATGGACCAAGAAATTTATGCTGTCGCATTAAAGGGTTGTGCCTCGTTTACTCAGAATTCTGGCAATGCAGGTGTGGTTGGAGCTTGGTAAAGCTTTCCTTCAAACCTGTGCCAAGTAGCACACTTGCTCAGTTGTGTCCAAAGAAACTGTCTTACTCAAACGAGCCAATACTGGCATGACAATTCAGTCAGGGTCTCCTTTATACCATTACACATCACGTTCATGTGGTACTCCCAAATGATTAGGGTTGTGAGAAAATGATTCATGTCCAATATGATAAGATGCTTCGTCATTAATGGCAAGTTTGCTTTTTCCAATTTCCCTTTACATCTCCATACATTTTTTCATCAAGATAAAGATCAAACTGAACCTTCCAGTGTTGAATTTTGTTTGCACTTAAACTATCACCTTCAATTCTTATGTTCAATTCTTCTAATTCCATCCTTGTGTTTCACTGCTTTCACAAATCGTAGACATATGCTGTCAGCCAAAGAAGTCATTTCAGGGTTCCAAATCGCTTGCACCTTATAATTTCGTTGAGGCCATGCGAGGAATTACTCAGTGTAAAGGTTGATAAACTTGGTGGTTCTGTTATCACACTCTTTTTGTGGTATGCATTGCTCGTCACTGTCTTCAAGTTCTTCAGTGTTAGTTTGACCTAGCCATTCTGGACTACTGTGCCATAGTATACTGTCTGCTAGCTCTGAAGGGTTTATTCCTATTGAAGGTATGTCAGCTGGGTTATCTCTGCCTGAACAGTGTCGCCAAGAATTCGGGCTTATCAGATTTTGGATTTCCATTGGTCAGTTCTGGACAAACTGTTTCCACTCACGATCTTCATTCTTGATCCAGAACAACGTTACTTTCGAATCAGTCCAGCGAACTGAATCTTGCAATTGTAACTCCTCCTCCACATCTTGAAGTAATCTTGCGAGGATGAGACAGGATAACAGTTCCAGTTGGGGAATAGTTTGTTTGTCAATGGGGGCGACTCTTGTCTTAGACGCTAAAAATCTTATGTAATAATATTTCCAAATAAGTCACCGTGCCATATGCCATCTTTGACGCATACAGAAACCATGGGTGGTGGAAGAAATTATTCTCTCGCTTATATTACAGAAATAGCACAACAGGGAAGGAGAATGCGTTTTATCTTCAGTAGTTCTGCTAGTTTCTCCCATTTTACTCTTATTGGATGTGAGATCTCATCATCCCAACCAACTTTACTTTCACATAGCTCTTGAAACATTTGTTTAAATTGGACAGTTATTGCCGACATATATCCCAACTCGTTGTTCGCTTTCAGACGCTGTGGGTTCAGTACAAAGCGTGATCTTTGAATAGATCTCACTTCATCGACAGCGTCAATTGTTAGAACATGGGGCCCATTAGAAGTCATCTATTTGCATGTCACCTGACATACCAACTTCTTTAGTTTGTCAGCTGGAAGCCAGATGCCCACCATTTGTCTTAATCGGTCAATGTTTGCGGCAATATCTCAAACAGTTGAGTATCTTTGGATACTATATTAGAATTTCTCAAATATCAGTATAAAGATGGAAAGGCATATAGAACTATTAATGTTTATCGTTCGGCTTTGTTAGCAGTTTTACCTGATATTGACTTCAGCAGAGTACATTAGTATCTCCATTACTAAAAGGGATTTTTCATTTGAGACCTCCAGAACCAAAATATTTGTATACTTGAAGTGTATCACAAGTTTTAGTCTATAATAAGTCATTGGGGGCAATCAAGGGTTAAGTCTCAAGCTTTTATCACTCAAGTTAGTCACATTACTTACAGCACCAGATAGATTTTCGGATCTTGCTAAAAACGATGTGCGATTTCGAGTATATTACCCTGAAGGTGTGTCCTTTAAGCTCCCTGGCTTATCTAAAACATCTAAACTTGGAGATTCTAGCTTCCATACATCATCATTTGGAGAAGATAAGGACCTGCCTTATGCCCTGTTAATTGCTTAAAGTGCTATGAGAATAACACTAAAGATTTCAGACCTAATGACATCAATCAGAACAAAAAATGATCATACATTTTCTTATCATACATTTTCCTCATAATCTAGTCACATCATCCATGTTAAATCTCATCTCATATATCTCATATAATTAATATTTTATTGCATCTGTAAACAGACTTGCATAATCCAAAATTGTTTCTGATGTTTAATTCAAGCCCTTCATTGAATTTTATCAATGATACTCGACATTTGTAATAAATTTGGAAGTTCTAAAAGTGTAATTTTTGTTTTTTTGGCCCTGTTCTGGTATATTAAATTGTAATTAAAAACTTATTTTGCACATTTTCCATGACTGAATGATCAAATGTGCTTTACATTAATAATAGACAAATCCTAATACTGCATATATATATAATACATACACACACACACACACACACACACACAAAAAAAAAATATATACTGTCATTCCCAAAAAGGTTGTCCAGATGAAATATACTATAATAGTAGTAATAGCAATAAGGTATATAGAAAAAAGAGGGGGGGGGGTGTGAACTTATATTTTTAATAGGAGCTAGTATGGGAAAATGAAAGTAAAATCATGTCAGAGTGTGTATTCAGACAGAGTACGGACGGGGGGTGGTAAAATTTGATGGGCGTGTCAGGGCGTAGTAAGAGAGTCGCAAGAAAGATGCGCGCACGTTGCACATGCGTATGGGAGCTCCGAACCCAAAGCCTCGGTTGACCGAACTGATTTGAATTCGAATTTGCTGCCTATTTAATCACGGGGCGGTACGGAAGTAACGTAGGTGTGGGTTTTCAGCGGGTAAAATGGGTAGGGTGTTTCCTGCAAGTAATTTTAATCTTGTTTGGGTTTTTTTTTTGTGTGTTTCCCAAGGTTTTTTAGTTTTTCTCAACGTTTTTTAATATTTTCCAACCTTTCATAAATGTTAAAGTATAAAGTTTCAACATATTTCAAAGTTAATAAGTGTTTATTAAAAATGCGATAATTTATTTACAATGTATCATTGTTTTTTAAACTATCATTGTTTCTTGAGTAAACTAGTTAGTACTAATTTTAGATAGCGTATCTCGTTGTTCCCTGATTGTTTCTAAGGCTTTTTTTCTATTATCTGCAAACAGATCGTACGTTAAGTATTGTTTGTGGGTTTCAACAACAATATTCTGTTTACATTTTGTTAAAATCGTTCTTGATTTTTTATTCTCATCACCACTACCGGGTAGGATTAGTTCACGACTACTTAGCTGTAGTGCTTCCATATTGTTCTGCTCATCACCTATTCTAATCAGTGTTTCTTCCCTGGTGGGTCTTCCAGCTTGCCGTGGTTGTACATGTTCAACACGTTTTCGCTTATTGCGCGTTGTTGATACCGTTGCGGTTTGTTGCGGGGGTTGATCATGTTCTTCCTCGAATGCTCGTTTGACCATAGCAATGTTCTTACCCGTGGGTGGTGGGTGGTGGTTGGGGGGTGGTAGGTGGGGTGTTTAGTTGTGGGGGTTCAGGTTCATCAGGTTGAATCCCCAACGTGGCGGAGGTTGTGGTGGTGAAAAGTGTAGTTTATGAATGAGCCAATATCCGGTGTGGTATCTTTTAGTTTTTGCAGCTTTACGGGTGTTGTTATGTAATCAGGTTGTAAAATTTTGGGTGGTTCTTTGATGTCCTTTATTTCGTACGGTCCTTGTTTACTGGTTTGCCATTTGATGAAGTTATGTTCGAATGAATTTCCTACGTATAGGGAACGGTATTTGTTGAAGTCGTTGTAACCGTTAAAAAGTGCAGAAATATTTGTGCTGTCATTGATTATTATCCCGCATAAATCAAGAAATTTGAAAAAATCTTTGTTCTGATATATATTCATAATTCCACACGGTTTTCTTGTAGATATGTCTCCCTTGAGGTGTAGTCGGCAAATGTGGAAAATTATATTAGACCGTATACATTTCTAGTAATGATATAACCATACATGGTTAAATCATTATGGCGACGCGTATGTTTGTATTAATGTTTATATGTGTTTTTAGCAACATAAATACATACAACCTTATATGGTTATGGTCTGTTCTTCTAGTAGTTACCCATATAAGGGTATATGGTTTTTATAAAACCGCATTTAACTATATATGGTCATGTAGAAATTATTAGTCAAGGTCACACAATGAAGGTTGTTATACAAATATTTCTCAATTGTCTACGGTATATATTTTTGCATGAAATTAAATTTGTTTGGAAAGTTGTGTTAGGTTTGCTTGTGTTGGTGCTATTTTATTTTAGCAGACTTTATTTGACCTATCTATAAAGGATTTTGTTGACATATACAATCAGTATTATTTGTGTGCCAAATACGAGGAGGTATGTATAGTTTAAATGATATTATAGATTCTTATAAATTTGACGACGTGTTAAAGGGTGTTTGCAATGATTTATTTGTACCACCTTGCTGTCCGAATAAGATGAATTTATTTTACAAGGGGTGTATGTTTTCCAATATTCACGCTATTGTAACATATGACGGTGAAGACACAACACATTTGTCACATCTGTTTAAGTTTTGGAGATTACAACCCCACCGCTGTGATGTGTATACAGCAGGAGTAAAATGGCACAAGGGTAAAGGTTATGATATAATATTCCCTATTGACATGTTATATGGAAGTTATGGTTCTTTTATGGGGATATTTAATGAGGAATGTAGGGGTAATGGGAAAAAAACTGATTTGTATATTGTAAGTGAAATTTTAAAAAGGACACGTGTATTGGTATCGGCGAAATTTGTAGAATTACAGAGGCTGTTTATTTAGTATTTCACAAAGATGCCAAGTTTTTATGTCTAGCTTATAGATATCGAAGTGGATGGAGATGGACAGCGAACAGTAACTGTCGGCATTGCGCATTGGTTGTTGGGTATCTACGCGGAAGTTGAGATACACTATCGGATATATCCAGAGTGTTTTAATGAGAGTTTGCTGATTTTTTTACCTTTTGTGACATTTCAACAAACAGATTTTAAGCTTGATTATGTAGAGCAAGAGAATCTTACGCATGCTGGAGTGATCAATTTTATTAGAACAACACTGCAAGCAGTTATAACTAGTATCGAAGAGAACTATTTGGAAACTAATAGGGAAAAGCTGATTCAGGATTTGAACAATCAGCGAGGTATTTGGTTGTCAACTCGGTTAATGCAAGTTTTGTTGTATAATCAACGGTTGGTGAAATGTGTTAGGGATTGGATGTTATCGAAATGTGACTGTGTTCCAGACGAAGATCAAATTTGTTATTGTAGCATGTGGACAAGGAAAGAAATTAACAAATTTAATAAGATATATTTTGTAGATGCTGAACGTATAGCCAGCGATGAGGTGTTTTTTACCACTGATTGATAATAAGGGGTTGGAAATACATAAATGTTTAAAACGTAAACATTGTACTATGAAACATGTCTTAAATTCTAAAAGAGTGACAATGTGTGCATATAATCACGTATACCACAATGTTGTGTCTTGGATGTATCTTACAGATTTTAAAAGAACAGCATATGGTTATATATATATGTTTACATTACGTAGTTTAATTTATGCAGGACATCGTGGACATCATGGACATAGTACAATGGGTTACAATGTTTAGGACAACAGACTTGCACGTTCTCTTTAGGGTTCGATGAACCTGAAACTAACTATAGTTATGAGCAATTAATTACAACAATTTTGTGTATTATGTTACATGCTTCTCAAAATAAACAGACTGTAGAGGTTGTTAGAAAACAGATTATGAATGATTATTTTGTAATAACATCGCCTGATTTTATAAGCGCACATTATAGAATGGTAAAAAGAATGTGTAAAAATATGGCGTGGTTGGACGAGCAGTGTAAATGTAGCATGTGGTTAACTCGAGAACATTCGAGTAAATGTAAAATTGTATGTTTTCATTTCTTACAATTATATATTGAGAATGTATTATTAGGTTTATGTTTATAAAAATGAATAAAAAGTTTATTCCAAAATTATTTGTGGCTAGCTGTTGTTTAAGGATGGAGTTGTTATTTCAGCGAAAGCATAATCAATTAACCGAGGAGGAGATGAGAAAAATCAATGAGAATAAAAAAGAAATAGCGTCCTCGAATTACACATGTGATAGATTGTGAAGCATATTCAAATTCGAAGAAAGTATTTCTTCGTGAAGTCTCTGTTTATCGAGTACAAACCGGTGAATGTGCATTGTTTCAAGTTTATTTACCTTTTCTACCATTTAATGAAACAAATTATACTTTTTACTTATTTTTATTTCTCAAGGATTTATACAAAAGGTTAATTTAATTTAATTTGCAACGTTTCGGAAAGTGGACCGATTGGGTTTGAAAAGTGGACTGATTGGGCTTGGAGCAACGGGTGAGATCGCGATGATATTCATGGAGGAATTTCAATTACGGGCAATCGAAACGTCGCCATATCCATTGAATGAATGGTTCTGGTACGTTGATGATAGTGAGATATAGTTAGAAAAAGATCAGTCGGATGTGATGCTTGACCATCTAAACAGCATTGAAAAGGGGATAATCAAGTTTACCAAAGAAGAGCAAGAAAATGATGTTATCCCGGTTTTGGATCTGAAACAGAAAATCAACAGGAAAACGAAACAGATCGAATGTATGGTTCACTACAAGAAAACACACACAAATATAAATGTGAAGGAAAGATCAAACCATCCCTCCTCAATGAAGAAAGGTATAATTAAAGGATTTGCAGATCGTGCTCGAGCATTATGCGATCCTGGATATGTAGAAGAGGAACTGAAAAACATTGAAGATGTGTTTGTGGCTAATGGATATGACAGAGAGACAGTGAAACGGTATATGAAAAGCAAAGAGGAGAATACGAATGAGTCGACAGATTCTAAAGATGAGGAATGTTGTAGAGGAATGGTGGTTATACCATATTTACAAGGAATGTCGGAGCAGTTCAAGAGAGTCGCTAAGAAGCATCGTTTCCATACCGCATTCAGACCTGGGAATAAAGTGAGACAAATGAAAACAAAGGCACAGAAACCACTGGGAGAGAAACGGAAGACTGTTGTATATGAAGTTCCTTGTAAATGTGATGAGGCGGTTTATGTGGGAGAGACTTGGCACTTATTTGGAACTAGAAAGAAAGAGCATATGAGTAAAGTTCGGTTGACGGGAGAGGACATAAAGAATGGAAAACTAGAGTCGGCAGAAGAAAGAATGGGTAAGGAAGATGGAGGTTTGGCGAGACATAGCGTTGATTGCGAGAGTGGGATTGATTGGGAAAAGGCACGAGTGATAACAACTGAAAATGGATTAAAACAAAGGAAAGTGAGAGAAGGAATTGAGTCTTTAAGAGAACAATATAATGGCTACACGGTTTTGAATAATTTCAAACAATTGGTGATGTGGAGACCATTGTTAAATAAGTATTTTAAGAAGGAACGTGTAAACAAGAACACGCGCGCGCAAGTGCATATTGACGCACGCGCAAAATGACGTGACTGACAGTTAAGTTAAATCGTCAGCATTTTTTAATATAACATTAACAACAATTGTCGCCTGAAGACGGACATTTAAAATGTCCGAAACGTTGCAAATTAAATTAAATTAACCTTTTGTATAAATCCTTGAGAAATAAAAATAAGTAATAAGTTATGAACAACAAAGGTGAAAGTTTTAGAAACAAGACAAATTATACTATTCGCTATCAAATCCGTAATATACACGGATTACCGATTGTGCGTGAGAAACTAACAAGTGATTTTTTTACACTGGAAGAGTCAATGTCGTTTTTGGCAAAGGAATTTACGAGCAATGCCGATTTAGTAGCCTACAAGGGTGGTGACATTGAACGTAATTTATTAAATAATATGGGTGTGCGATGTATTAATCTTGAAGTGTTAGCATGTCCTAAGTATGCAGAGCTATTGACCAAATATGGTTATGTACAGGAATGTTGTCAATATCATATAGCGAATATATATCATTGTTCGAAACATGAGGTGAAAGTATTTACAAAATTTGTAGAAGAGTTGAAAAGTACGGCATGACGATACAGCGTCTTAAAACACCGATTCAACAAACAATAATTGTAAAGATGGCTGACTCGCACAAAATTAAAACGTATGTGGAACGACACGGTTGTGAGATGTGTAGTATAGATAAGATTTCAGTGTTGTCTTATTTATTGATGAAACAACCCTACAACCCAATTTTGTGGGTGCTGTATTCAGTTTGCACGTATTTGCATGGTTGTAAGCCGAAATCTTTTAAACATCGCGAAATTCGGATTCGGGACTACTATGTGGCAAGAGAACATTGGTTATCGGGAAGTTTTTCAGATATTCGCGACATAATCGCAATTGACAATGTTACAACAAAACAGCCTCGTACGTCGATTGCTACATTGTACGCTCCAGATATTCAATCTTTAACACCCGCAGAAAGTTTAGTTAATATGAAAACGTTGTACAATATTCCTGTGGAATGGATACCCTATATTGCGACTTGTGAAAATTTGTTTGTTTTGTTACCCTTCACATTTTGCTGTCGTGAAGTTTTGATACGTACATCGACGAAAATGGTACGTTGTCAGTCGTTGCAATTAGAACCACAGTATTTGGTTGACGACATGTATTTTCATGTCGGTTGTGGTCCGTGTTGTGATGGTAGTGATGTTATGGTTGAAGTATTTGCAGCTCTACCGATACATGTGGGTATTCATAATTTAATGACGGTGATTGCAGAATATGATTTTAGAAATCCTGCTGAAATGTTATACGCTGTGGGGCGGTATGAACCTGTTTTACCTTATTTTATCAGTAAAGATGAGCATGAAGCAATGAAGGGTTCAGAGGTTAGAAAGTATTTAGCACATATTTTAGTATGTAAAGAATGTTATAAATATTTGTTTGATTTTTTAATGTTGGTAGATCAGAGTGTATCACATCACCCTTACCCAAATCATGTAGATGTTTCGAAAGATCGACTTAATGATGCGGGTATTCCCATCTTTGAGTATGTGCTTGATGCCGAGATAAATCCTATTACGGTATAACAGACGACGTGGAAGGTATAAAAGTATGTTACATAGTGGATGAGTTCATGAGTAAATACATATTGGTTGCCGTATGCAATGGCCCAATTGTTTAGTATAAAAACGTTTATTTGATAGTTATCTTAAGATGGGCAACACGTTCATATTACGTTATGAAAATGGGGAAATATATGGCTTTGCCCATATAAGGACCCAGCAGAGTTTTATACTTGGAATATTACATAAAATGTTTATGTGCATTAGTTTAAAAGACAGGTACCGTAAACAGATCGAGCAGTCGTTAAAAAACAAATGGTTACATTATAAAACTGCGGAGTACGTAACATTGTGTGTGTTATTTTGAAGATGAATTCTGATTTATAAGAAAAAGTGTCAAATAAAAAATATGTTGATGGTTCAACCAAGACCTATCTATCATTTTGAAACATTTAAAGCTGAGGAAAACGTAATACCGCTTTTGGATAAGTATCTTGAAGCGGGCGAATTATGTTATTATAGATATTTAACCTACCCGCTAATTGGTGAACGAATAAAAAAATGGGACAAAATTATTGGTATTTTGCAATTTGATAAACGGGTGGCTAAAACTGTGCTTTGAAGAAAATTTGTGTCTGATAATGTATATATGCACGTGTTGTAACCTGCTGCAAAACCTGTAGTATTATTACATATGAAGATGTATGTGCTTGGTGAATATCATGGTTTGATATTTGGTAAAGATACAAAATCGTCTAATACACTGTTTGGTTTTGGTAGGAAAAAAACAACTAATGAACCAAAATATATGCGCCCCTATTTGAAAGCGTTGACTTTGTATGAAGACTATAACAAACCTGATTTTCCATGTAAGGATTTGTGTGGTGCACGAAGAATTTGTAAATTTAAAAGTTAAGTTAATTAAGGGGCAATTTTCAAGTAATGTAAATATCTAAATAAATAGTGTTGACCATATATGGTCAAGGACAAGTATAAAAGCAAGACACAAGTATAAAATAGTTCACGAGATGATTCTGATTCTTATCGTGACGTAGCTCAAGATTTAAAGTGAAATGATTTTTTAGTAAAAAAATTCCTTTAATTAAAAAATAATAAATCCTTGCTTTTTTAATTATGAATATCTACAAAATGTATTTATTCAAACATAAGCGTGTGAAATTTAAAGAATGACGTCACAGTATTTTTTTAGTATAAATTAAGTGGACGATATACTTTGTGGTTTAGTAGTGAGTTTTCCTTGGCCACGAATTAGTAGCGAAAGAATACAAAGTATAAAGTAAAAAGTAAATTGGTTAGATTTGTTTAGAACACGTCGTTAAATAATGCATCGGTGGAATAAAAACACGTTGTTACAAATAACGCATCGGTGAAAAAAAACAATGCAAGAGATATAATACACAAAGTATTGTAAGGTATGTATTTTTTATTGATGATATTGATAAACTACAGGAATATGGTTTTTAGCTTGATGTTTTTTTCCACGTGTAGCAAAGCCAATTCCCGATCTTTTTTTGTTAATTGCACCCCACTTTCTTTACCCATATCAACCCAGGGTTTAGCAACATTTTGTTTCCGTTCTTTGACACCAGTTTGAATACGTCTCTTTTGCTTGTTTAACACACCTGCGGCAGCGTTTATTAAAATATCTTTATTTGAGAGACCTTGACCATGTGCACTACCACCAGTTTGACGTTTTCTTTTTCGTCTTACAACTTTGCCTGCATTTGGATTAATACCGGGATTTATTCTTCTGTCGCAACAGCATAACCCTGCGCCATTCTGTCTACCATTGGGATTAATACCTTGCAAACTTGTTACCGGCATAACTCGACATGTCTACACTCTATAAACCTATTGGGGGGTACAATGTTACTTTATAACCAATATTCATCACCACATGATGTAAAAATTTCACAATGGGGTAAAAGTCATTTTGAAGCTTTTAATCGGAACATTTGATTTCCCCGTATGATGCTGTTATTTTTGAAGGGTGTATTTCTTGCGTCATTAGCAAATTTTGCTGCTGCATCGGTAGTATGACTGGCATCAACGCAACGACCTTTTGCATTACATAGGGCATATTTTGCAACACCTTCACCATATTTGTGATAATTTGTTGTTTGGAACGACGCCTACCCGTATATTTTGAAATTATAGCACCACGGGGTATCGATTTTTTCCAACTAAATAACGCTTTTCCACCGTCTATAATATTCGAGGGTTTAATACATAGGTTATCTTGTTTTGCTAAATGAATCCAACATTTCGGTGTGTGCGCCGTACGTTTTCGACACCTTCTTTGGTACATTGTTTCGGCTATACATTGTTTTGATTTTCGAATACTCTGTGAGGGTAAACGTTTTTGTTGTATATAATTCGTGTTATTTACATATTTATCGAGAAAGTTATTTATAAAACGATTCATTTTTAGACAGGGTATACGACACCAATACCGATATAATCGTCGTAATTTTTCTCAATATATTGTATGATTCTTTCAATTTTAGATTCGATATGTGGTGGAACATGTGATGACATCATCAGCGCTTGCTTTCTTTCACACAGTTGATCAACAGTTACCTTATATAGAACATTGTGATCTTTTGCAAAACTGTCAAGTGCTTCAAGGAACATAATAAATAGGTGTGAATATTAACTCATTAAGCGGCAATGCGCCCGAATGCGCCCTGAGATTGGCAAGGGGGTAAGCGGCAATGCGCCCGAATGCGCCCTAACATGACTCCTTAACTTGCGGGCATGATATTTGAGCACGGGTTGCCTAGCAACGGATACGAAAATAGAACGTGAAATTCGAGCTTTTCAACGGGTGTATCATGCAAGAAAATCGGCCAAAAACTCGCAAAGTTTTTCAAGTTTAAAACCTTAGTTTTTCAAAAATAATGAACAATGGCGAAA
>CACRXK020006364.1:0-25434 GCA_902702795.2 Paramuricea clavata | reverse complement strand
TCTACCAATCTTCAAGACTGGTACAGAAACTGAACTTCCAGAAGAAAAAGTTAAAACTCTCCTGAGACCCTATTCCCGGCTTTGTAAAGTCGCACCAACGAATATTGGACACATAACGTAACGTTTCCTTTAGATATCACCGCCTTAAATTCATGGGATGACTGGAAATGTGACGACATGAGGGCATGGAGAAACAATGGACGGAAACAGAATACATTTAAGCATCGTAAATGCCAGGTTAAAGCTATCAAAGCAGGAGAAACCAGTTTCAAACTTGGCACTACCTATACCCTTGTACGTGTGTACTACAAGAACAAAACTTGCAGCGACTTGAAGAAATGTGCATAATATGCACGGTATAGGTATGCTTGGTATGCTTGTTTTTTTGGCTATGTAAAAGTTAAACTGATAGTCGTGTTCACTTTTTGGCGTTCCCATATAACAATCCCCTTGAACTAAATAGTATTGTTAGTGTCAATATTATAAGGGTTGTTAAAACGTTATATTTTTTAATCAATTTAAAACAGCCAGAGATCTACAGATCTATATGCATGTACTTCAGAGCTATGAGAAAACAAGCCAGAAAATGTTTTAGCTTTTAACTAGTCGTGGTTATTTTTTTTACATGTACATAATCGGATATTGATTATTTTAAATAACGTCTTTTTAATGTAGCGTCCTCTTTACATTGTGCGTATCATGTATCTCTTTACAGAGGACAAAAAAGCAAAATGATTATACAGTATTATTTTGTCGGAAATGAACACGAGGTTACACCTGAACCACATGGCAATTCTCGTCAGCAGCAGTCATCGGGTTATGTAAGAACGAAACCAAGTGTTGTGGAACGGGTCAAAGAAGTGGCTCAACGTACTGGGCCTAAGGGCACTTTGCACCAAGTTAGTGAAGAGAATGAAGGATATTTACGGGCTAACTCAGCGAGTGATCTTCTTCGAAACCGTGAACAGGCTAAAAATTGCAGGTCAAAAACCACGCATTCTAAAAGGTCATCAATAAACGTGGATTCTCTGGCTATTCTACTGCAAGAGTGCAAGAGACAGCAACTGAGTCTTGGCCAAGATCCATTTATTCGAGATGTGACAGGTGCACCAGAACTTCGCTGTGTCTTTGCATTCGATTTGCAATTGAAAGAAATTGAAAAACTCTGTACCAATGCAGAGAAGTTTTGCATTTTTTCAGCAGATCCTACGTTTAACATAGGAAAATTCAACGTAACATTAACGACATATCGACATTTAAAACTTATTACACGAAGGGAAGGGCATCGTCCTTTAATGATAGTACCCCTACTTGTAAGCCAAACAAAGACGTCAGAAACGTATAATTATTTTTTGGGAAGCTAGTTGCTCTCAATAAAAACCTGAAAACTCGTTCTGGCTTTTGGAACTGATGCAGAGGAGGCATTGGTTGAAGCAATGAAAAATTACATGAACTATGCAATTCACTTGAAATGTTTTGGACATTTCCGAGATAATTGTAAGGCAAAGCTAAAAGAGTCGAATATTCCGGAGTCGGTTCAGTTGGCACATATTTGCTAGCTCAATTCAATTTTTCGGTAAAATTGCGATCTCTAGTATAGGTAATAAATTAGTATAGGAAATTACACGGTTTTCGAAGAATTAATGAAAAATTGCATGCGTGTTTGGCGAAATATTCCAAGTATTGACAAGTTATATTTTGATAAAATTATGTCTCGGCAAAACTATATAATTCACTTAAATTTCGCGTCGTTTAAAATTTGCACATTTGTAACAAGAAATCTCTTGAACATCTATTTATGTCAACTTCATGCGGAATTAATGCAAGAAAATGCTAGAAAGATTTATCATATAATATTTTTGCTATTAAAGGATTGTTGGACTCTAAGGATGAACTGGAATTTTACGAAAAATTGAAAGCTCTGGAACGGGAATGGAATGAGAGGGAACATCCCTATCTTAGAACTAACCAAATAAATGTCAGGAAATAAATGTCAATTAAAAATCCATTTATTATATTAATTTATATTATTATTCCAAAAATCATTCTTCGCTAATTCAACAGAAAGTTGAAAAAACAACTGATAAGTTCTGATAATTGTTTTTACAGGCACATATGATTGTTGAGAGCATGCTATCGGACGTGCGTCAAAATGCTGGCTTGGGTAACCCACCATCGCTTCTTTATACCAATGTTCCCGAGTCCGCCAATGCTGTTATTAAGCGTTCCGTGGATTTTAAAGAAAGCGAAATGTCTAGCTTTACGGTAAAAATGGCACAGCTTATTAAACGCTAAAAGGAGGACGTAAGAGGGGCACTATTAAACTCAGGCCCATATAAGTTGGTGGAAGAATCTGTGCATTTACAATTAAATGCTGAAAATGCTTCTCCATGTCCACCACTCAATGTCAAGCACATGAAAGAAGGTTCGACTCTTAGAATTGTCCGAAAACGTGGAAGAAGCGCAAGAAACACAGGCACAAATACGTCACTTATCAGTGAAACCAGAGGAAGCAAATTTGACGAGTTTACCCGTTGAATCGGTAAGACACGTTTTCCAAAGTGCGGAGGCGTTGTTATCCAAAGAGAACGCCATAGTTTTAGCACCTGGAAATAATAAAATGGCTTTCATGGTGGAAAGTAAAACATCAAAACGTCCCCACTACGTGTTTGCAGAAAAAAACAGGAAAAATTACGTGTGAAAATTGTCCAGGATGGGCTTCTGCAAATTTGTGTAAACATGCGGTGGCTGTGGGAGAAAAAACGCAGCAACTGGGCAAGTATCTGGATTGGATTCGAAGGTGAAGTACTCCCCTTAACTTAACTACCTTAGTCACTTACGATTCGTCCAAAGGAGTTGGAAGAAAGAAAAACAAAACATCAACGAGTCGTCGAATAGGTGGAAGAAGTGGAGGAAATGCCAAAGAACCCCGTGTGATTGTGGACAGAGTTTTGAATACTTTACAACAAAAACAACAACAACAGCAGCTACAACAACAACAACAACAACAACAACAACAACAACAACAACAACAACAACAACAACAACAACAACAACAACAACAACAACAACAACAACAACAGCAGCAGCAACAACAACAACAACAACAACAACAACAACAACAGGAACAACATTACGAGTCCAACAGCAACAATGGTTGTATCGCCAACGACAACAACGACAACGACAACAACAGAATCAAATATCACCGCACGTTAACCATCCTGGCTTATCAGCACACTCTCCTGGTTATCCGAATCCACTATATGGCGCATACATGCTATATTTTCTTAAATTCTGTCCCCCGCAAGTCAAAACGTGTTTTGGATGTGGCCAAGCTCTTAAACCAGGAGGAGAAATCGGACGAGCCCCTTGTGATCTCGTTATCGTTTCAAACGCCAATCGAACATATTATGATAATACAGGAACACTTAATTAAGGAACGACCAGGCAATGTTTATTACCATGTAAATACCGGGTGTTTAAAGCGACAGTAACGTAACATTAACGACATATCGACATTTAAAACTTATTACACGAAGGGAAGGGCATCATCCTTTAATGATAGGACCCCTACTTGTAAGCCAAACAAAGACGTCAGAAACGTATAATTATTTTTTGGGAAGCTAGTTGCTCTCAATAAAAACCTGAAAAACGTTCTGGCTTTTGGAACTGATGCAGAAGAGGCATTGGTTGAAGCATATGCAATTCACTTGAAATGTTTTGGACATTTCCGAGATGATTGTAAGGCAAAGCTAAAAGAGTCCAATATTCCGGAGTCGGTTCAGTTGGCACATATTTGCTAGCTCCATTCAATTTTTCGGCAAAATTGCGATCTCTAGTATAGGTAATAAATTAGTATAGGAAACTACACGGTTTTCGAAGAATTAATGAAAAATTGCATGCGTGTTTGGCGAAATATTCCAAGTATTGTCAAGTTATATTTTGATAAAATTATGTCTCTGTTAACAGAATCAAATATCACTGCACGACAGCAAGCTTATTTTGTTGCGTCACTTGTGCAAACGCCACAGGCAATAAAACATATGCTGACGCCCGAACACGTTATGCATTTGACGGAATTTGGTTTATTTATATAGTTAGTTAAATTTTACTGTATGCACTCACGTATAGAACACCACAAAAGCTATAGTTTGCGTTAAATATAAAGATCAGTACGTCTTGTCTACGGTGCAGACTATTTCCTGGTACCTACATCATATTAATTGAAAATATTTACTGCATTTATAGCTCATTTTGTTTTTGAAAAGTCAGGGCAAAACGTCACTTTTAATACACAAGGCACTTCAATACAAAAACATTTTCTTGGGAAATATCGTATAGGCAGCTTTCGTGCTTATATATCATATACTGTATATTTTGTAAATTTACTACATTCTGTACCAATAATAATTAATACATATTTTTCTGTCGGGAATTGTTCATAGATAGTTCGTTATTGGAATGTTGATTATAGTATTTTTAAATAAATTCTTCCAAATGTTCAATAGTTCTAAAAGCGCGTCGCTCATTTACAGTACATATTTTGTATAAAGCACGCCTGATGCTCATTTTAAAATTTTCACGAAGCCAACAAAAAGCATTGATAAAAAATTGAAAAAAATCGAGTCCGCCAGTGGGAGTCAGCATTTTACCCACACCTTCACCCTATAGGTTAATTCAAAGCACACTTCCTGACAGCTTGTCTATAAATTTGGAAATATTTATTCAGAGACCTTGCCTGGACCGATAGGAGTTTTCTTCTCTGACATTTTGAAATAAACACGTATGTAGAAACACACAAACTAAAACAGCAAGTTAAATTTTAACTCAGGGTTGTCACTAGTCCAGCTTTGAACAACCGGCCCCAGAGTAATTACACATACGGTACTATAACCTACACTTATTTAAAATTTCCTAATATTATATAATTATATTATTTATGGCTAGAAATAAATAATGAGTATCTAAAAGTCAATAATTGTTAATTGTCAAGTCTCACTCAGCTGGTTTGCTTTTAGTTACATCTCTTTGAGCCCCACAGCATTTGTCCTGTACCATTTTTGAAAACTGCATAGCAGCTGTCTTTCTGTAGACTGTATCATCCAGAGCAAAAGCTGGAAAAATAGGAATTGATAAAATCAGATCTATTTAATATACATGTTTTAGCCATTTAATTGGCATTAAGACAGCAAGAATAATCAAGTGTTATGCCAAATATGGGATGCCCTTAGGGTAACCATGTCTAATGGGTTACCATGTATATATTGGCTTAACCATCTACTAGGTTACATTCGATTTAACACTATTTTTGTAAAGTATATATTACAGGAGACATTAGGGCTTACTGATGAGTTAGTATGAAGCATGGAAAGATATGTAAATTTGTTTGGTATCAGACAGAGTAAATTAACAATCTTGACGGAGCACATTAGGAAAATTCATCTCCCCCTGCCTCCTCCGCAGGCCCTCGTTGCGTCATGGGAAGGTCACAATCTGGCGAGGGCCTGTGGAATCTTGTAAAAAAATGGCGCCGGCGTCACGTCAGCATGTAAATTTCTACATAATCTTGAATATAAACAGATATAAAAAAAACGGTGTGAAACTTATAAATTAAACTGGCGACTCTTAGGACGTGGAAGGAAGCATTTTTTAACGATAAGGATTGTTGTCCACACCAACGTTGCACGAATAAAACTGCCTTCTTTAACGAAGCAGGTTCAAAACAACATTTATTCATTTTACAAGATTCCGCAGGCCCTCTCGAAATCGTAACCTTCCCATGAGACAACAAGGGCCTGCAGAGGAGGCAGGCTCTCCTCCTGCATTATACTGCAGGCTTATGGACAGCTTTACATCTACTGTACTGACTCATTCATGACAGAAAACTGGCTATTGCACACTGACCCTTAAACTAACTGTTGTACACTATGCTCAATTTTTGGTATAGCACAGATAAAATTGGTATCTGTGGTCCTGTACCAAATTTATTTGTGCTCGGCCTGTATGAATACAGGTAGTCCATGCATAGTAAACATGTTACAGGTACTTAAATTGAGCACAGTATAAACAGGCCTTAAAATGGGCTGCATTTGGAGGTAGGCTTAGGATTCATGTGTAATTGTGTTGTTACTAGTTACTAAATTTTCGATGCAGTATCAAGAAATGTAATAATTCCTACAAACTGTTTACAAGATCCAGACTGATTCATCTGGCCTGGCCACCTTAGCTGGGCCAGTTTGTCATTTTCTTCATAGAAAGCACTAAAAGCAGACTATTTACTCTTTTTCTTTATACCTTACAACAATAGTTTGTCAACTCAATCCAGATATTCATATTCCTGATTGTTGAGAACAATATTTCGAGCTGGGCTATAACCTGGCCGGCTCCAACATTGACAAATAATATAGCACATTTTGTCAAATATAGCAAATTGACAAATAATATAGTACGAGTATTGTATAAAAGTATTGTATAAAAGTATTGTAAAATGAATCGTACGTTGTTTAGCTTGTCTCTTCGGTTTCAAATTTCCCTTGTGGGTTGTTGTTGTCGAACAGTCGATGTCTGCATGCAAAACAACGAAAAGAAACCAAACAATCCATGAGACATTTCATCTTATCACACCAGCTAAAATTTCCTTTTATATTTTGTTATGTCATGATTTAAATATTGCCATTTTTTTGTAAAACAAATTGCGATGTAAACAGTTTCAAAACAGAACAAAAATGGCGGTGAAATGACGGTGACCTTTGACAGTAAATTTACGCCGGAAATTGGCCGATATCACACCGGATATTAGAGTTAAATTGACGCACGTGTTTTAAAAATTCAAACTAGGGTCCACAAAAATGGTAAATAAACTTTATAACAAATTATTTCGCAAAAAAAGGTTTGCTTACCTGAGTTTCCTTCGATGTTTTCCATGATATTTTCACCGGCCCGCGCCGTCAAAATGATTAAAAACATCCCACGAAAACGAGTCAGTTGAAGGAAAAACTATCTATACTAATAACTAGGATAATAATTGATTTGACCAAGCTGAAAAAGTATCTAAAAAAGCTTGATAAAACGAGAGAAAACTGCCATAAAACTTGGTTCCTCACTCTTTGACTTTTGGACAAAACAAAAAATAGAATTTTGCGTTTTGCATAATAAGCCTCGTTTTCATGTTATGCGAAGGCGCGGTTACTAAATTTCGCAATTGGTCTTGCTCATTGGTCTTGCTATATATTTACATTTCTAGTTTTATTACATTTCTAGTTTTAGAAGCCCATTAAAATTGGCTTCTAAATGATTAGCAAAATGTTCATATTGTCGGAGCAGTCATGGTATACTTCAAAAGGATGTAGGATCCCCTGGTTTGGGGGCACCCAATCCCGGTAGCACCAGGGGCAGCCTGCTCCAAACTTACGCGCCAGGCCACACCGATCTTGTAATCAAACAAATAGCAATAATTAAAAGAGAAAAGTTAAACGAACAAAACTAAGAATCTTGTAGTGTGCTATTTAGATTGAATTAATTTTTCATACAGCTGCAAGAAATGGAATATGTTGGAAAACAATTAGCAACTACATTTTTTTGGTTTGAAAATGCGATGAGTTGCTGTATGCATGCATTTCTAGTAAACGCTTTTTACACGGAGTTGAAACTGGTGTCATGAATGCAGGTGGTTAGTGATGAAATATTAATGCAAGTATGCAGTTGTCAGTACAGTCGAATCCCTATAAGTCGACACCTCTCTTAAGCCGACACCTCTTTTAAGCGGACACATATCTCAGGTCCCATTCGTTTTCTTTAATAAAATACTATTATCATAACCCCTATTAAGCGGACACCCCCTCTTTAACGGACGAGGACACCTCACCTGAGGTCCCAATGTGCAAATCAACCACTTTTAGGCGGACAGATGAGGGATTGTGTAATAAAATTTATTCAATATTTGACAGTAAATAACAATTGAGATCAATTTACATCTAATTTAATCTTCGAGGTTCAATTTTTCTTTCTTTAGTTTGTCTTTTAACAGATGCAAGAGAAACTATCTCCTTGAAACGTAAACTTACAATGGAGTTCGGCGCCATAACCAGCCCCTCTGTTGACACGTGCACGTTTACCCTTGATTATTACTGTTCCTGAATTGGTTGCGCGTTTCAAACATTTTGTTACCCTCCCCGCCATCAATTTATTTCTATTAACTATGGACCAACAACTTCCATATCATTTGTCATTTCATTCCGATGAACGATCTGCGTCTTTTCTTCTGTAGTCTGGTAGATCTCGCAGAAGCGCTTGAGCTTTGCCCTGCATTTACGAACCACGGCAATCCGCGTTCGAAATGTACTTTTATGCTAATTATTTGCTAAATATTTTTTACAGTTTTGATACTCATATTACACACCCAGATATTCCTCCTGCTGTGTTTCTCTGCAAACCTCTTTTAAGCGGACGCCCCTTTTAAGCGAACACTTAGGCGAGGTCCCGAAGGTGTCCGCTTAACTTGATAGGGGTTCGACTGTATTTGGGAAGTATAGCAATTTCTGACTGCTCATAGTGCATGTCCAGATCAGATCAAGAGTAGAATTGACGGAGCAAGATCGGCGTTTGATAGCGTAATATATATACTGTATAGAATATGACATTGCAAGAAAACGTAGCCCAAAAGAAAGATACAGATTTCTGGTGCAACATTCTGTTTGCTCTTTGATACTGCATGCCTGCGAGATATGGCAAAACGCGCCAAACGAGACGAAAAATTATATACATTTCATCTCAAATGTTTGAGAAAATCTAGAAATCTCGTAGCTTACGGGCAAAATGTGATAGACCATACAGGACATTGGATTAGGAGCAATACTGAAGCAGGAACAGAAAGGAGAGCAGAAACCAACTGATTATATTATCAAAACGCTGAATGAAGTAGGGTGGGGATGTGCCCAAATAGAAAGGGAAGGGCTAGCAATTGCGTGGGCAGTCTAGACGTTTTCATAATTAACGTTTCTGGATTTAGTTTAAATTAAATAAGGATAATAAGCCATTAGCTAGTCTAGAGATAAGGAAAATTTCCAAATAGAGAAGGAAGGTTGTTCCGATACAGATATAAGCGAGCTTAAGCATGTAGATATATGACACAACATCGTTAATTCTAATGTTTAAATTGTCATGGGCTGATACTGTAAATTCTGAGGTTTCAGAGCTTGTGACGAATATGTTAGGTTTATTGAAAATCATAGGATACCAGAGTTGAAAGCAGTTACACTTGAGGACATACGACGCGAATCTGCTAATGATAAGTTCTATCTTACTTACCAGAACGTGTTGGAAGAAAAATTGGTCAAAAGATAGTAATCATGAAGGTTTTATACAATATGCAACAAGAAGCCTGTTTATTTGAGGGCATTCTCATCAGAGGTGGACGTATAGTAACTGTTGTACCTTCAATACTGCAAGAAAGTATATTAAAAGTGGCTGGTGAAACTCCTTTGGGAGTTATAAAATAAAATAAAAAATATTGCGACCAAACTTTTATTCCACCGGAATGGATAAAGATATTTAGCACTTTGTAAGAGATTTATGCATACTCAATCGAGCAATAAGTGTACTGTCTAGCCAGTTTTGTTCCCTGTTTGACAATGAAAAAGGGTGCGGTCTACATTTTAGGTCCAATTAAGGTTGAATATTGTTGCCTTATACTTACAGTAGCTTGTTGTATAACTTATATTTTTATGTACATTGTTTATTATTCGTCTTTTCTGGAGCTGTAATATTTTCAGATGTTTCACACAATGCTTTTCGTGTTCTGAATATATTCACATATCTGCATACATATACTGACGGAAAATAGTTCCTGATAAACTGGAGCAGCTCTAACTTCTAGTCTAAGTGCATGGTGAATTTCAAGTATTACATGTTAAGCGAAATCTTGAGGAATTAAGAATGGAAGGTGCACTCTATATTATCCACGAAGTGCAATGATAAAGTTAACCAATTTCATAGGTCCGAAAGATATAAAGTATGAAAAGATTCATTATTGCACCAATATAATGCATGAATTAGCTCGTGAAAAAAAGAATTAGCACTAATTCTGATCAATGCATGCTTGTTAGAAGATATATTACTAATTCCCAATGACAATGTGAATGTGCGTGTCAGTTAATCAGTCGCGTATGAAGAAATTCTTATAACTTTACCTTTATTAATAAACGTAGTCTGAATGCTTATATTCCAACCAGCAAGTACCAATTCCCAAAATGGTCAAAGTAAGCACCTGTGTTCTGGTATCAACAGCGCTCAAACGTCAAGTGCATGAGCGAGTCGACGGAATATTCGGGAAAATATCTGCCAAGATAATACGAGTACATACGCATAAAGAAAGCGTTTACTATAAGGAGACGGCTGAAGATATAAGCTAAGAAATTTCACTGCCTTTTTTCTGATGAAAGATAAAGTTGGCTGAGTGTACACTCTCGTATAATTTTCGTTACACGTTTTGCTAGGGCTTCGCGAAAGCAATACTACTGCATTAGAGGTGCAATCATGCTTGACATCACACATAAAAGACAGAGATATCAGGAAGTCAGACTCCGTTTGTTAAACGCTTGTCCCGAGAAGAAGTCGTTATGGCCAAAGCTCAAGAATCCAGCAATATGCATACCGTTTTGCCAGCTGATGTCCGAACAGCAGGGTAATGAACACGGCCCTTTGAAAATCACTAATTGTGAAAGGCTACCGTGTTTAAATATTCTTAAATAATAATATTAATAATAATAATAATAATGAAAACTTTATTAAATGGATATTTAGCTTATATATACAATTGCAAATCTCACTTATATCAGGTAATTTACAACTGGCTACTTAAATCACTGATTATATATGCAAAAATTATAACAATAATAATAACAATAACAATAATAATAATAATAATAATAATAATAATAATAATAATAATAATAATAATAATGATAATAATAATAATGGAAACTTTATTTATTGATTATTGAGATATATACAACTACAATGATAAACCTCGCTTTACACGTAGTTTATCAATGTCTACTTGAATTGATACTATATATTTATTGTACAATAATTATTTTAATTAAGAAGGATTATATTAACATTAATTTTGGGTTATCCCACACCTTGTTTTCTTTTACAAAATACATAATATGACGTTCGTATGCATATGTTCACGATTTGCTTTTTTATGTATTTACTATACTTGGCATCACATTTAAGGCTACTTAGCATGCCATCGAAATTTTCAGAAGATCGGCCAAAAACTCCGAGGGTACTCAAGGATAAATTGACGAACTTGACTTTATCATAATCTGCTTCCTGCTCATTGATTAGATCACGGTACTTTTGACGCTTACGATTGGCGTTAACTAGCAGATTGGATTCATAACCGACTGTAAGCTCGAGGATGTATAGACATCTGTTTTCAGTCACCAGCAGAAGGTCAGGTCGTAAACGATCTCCCGTGATAACAGATGGATTCATAAAACCAGGAATGTCCGCGTAAATTGTGGAATTTTTCACAGCAGTAAGAGTGCATGCGAGGAAATTTAAAACAGAATCGTGTCGCCATGTAAACCGGCCTTCGTCTAAATATGTCTTACATCCAGCAATCACATGTAGCAGCGTTTCAGGTGAGGAGCAGAAAGAGCAATCGGATGTTGATGATAGTCCCCATTTTGATAGGTTCTTTCGTGTTGGAAGTGTGTTATTGATATATCGGATGGTGAAGTTAAAAATGTTTTTCGGAAGTTTGCTCTGAACGGATGACCATAAAGAGTTGAATGTGGATGTGGAATGATTCATGATACTGGAAAAGAAAGAACCTTGCGAAATGAGGTGGGTTTGAAGTCTTTGTTCGTTTTCTTTTCTAACTGCCTTAAGTACGTCTTTTGTGTCTTTGTAAATGTCATAATGTACGTTCTTGTTGGTGCTCGTCACCGCCCATAGATTGTTAATATCTACGTTTGGTGAGTATTTTAGAGCTGATCGAGAGACAGTTTGACATTGGATAAATTTTGTCGAAGGGAGAATAATATTCAGACCAAATTTATTTTGTGGAAGCAACACGTTGCTAAGGGTTCCAGAGATAATAATAATAATAATAATAATAATAATAATAATAATAATAATAATAATAATAATAATAATAATAATAATAATAATAATAATAATAATAATAATAATAATAATAATAATAATAATAATAATAATAACAGCAACAAGTGGCTCCCGAACAAGCGCAGCCTGTACTAGCAGATGCCCAGCCACCAGTTCAAGCTCCACCGGTCCATGTTTGTTTTTGATGGCAATGACCTTTGTCTTTGAGTTGATTTACAACATTTGTGTTCGCTGTTCACATAGTTCAGAAAAATGGTGTACAACACTTTGCCATCGACTCGAGGTCGGCTTGAGCTGGTATCCATAGCGACATATACGCGAGAGTCTACGAGACAGACTATAAGGATTTCGCTTGTAAAATATGTTTGGTTCTGGCGCAAATTACAAACACAAGTGAGGTTTTCACGGGTCAGCCACCCATTTCATGGCCAGTGACAATATTGCCTTTGGGCAATGGTCGCGTTTCCCCCTATTTCTCTTGAGCTCTATTTGTTTACGCAAAGCATGGACCTCAAACTTAGTCCGTTTTACGCTGGATTCTGCTTTTGCGATCTTCATTTTCGTTTAGTTGTTTCGATGTGTGGCACCTCACAATAATTTCAGTTTATTTTTAAGGTTTACGAACGTTCAAAATTTTCTTTTGTGCTAATTACTTGCCTCACACTTTAATTACTTGTCTCGCAATTTAAGCAAGTTACTGGAGCGATTCAATTCTATTGGATATCATTCGCCGCGGTCAACTAAACGGCTATTAGTCATCATTATAACGCATTTTCAAACAAAGATACCGAATGTTCATTTGGTGGGTGCCAAGGACGTAATTTTCTTAATACACATATGCAGTATTTTGACTGTGAGATCATGATTCGGTATAGGTCGACTTGAAGTAAAGTTTTGGCTATGAAATCATGACTCGGTAGTGACTGAGACGTAGCATTTTGACTTCGAAACCATGCCTCGGTAGGTAGTGGCTGGGCAGTAACATTTTGAATGTGAAATCATGATTCAGTAGTGGCCGGGAAGTAGAATTTTGAATGTAAAGGTATGACTCAGCAGTGACCAAGAAGTAACATTTTAATGTGAATTCATGACTCAGGAAAGGCCTCGACGTAACATTTTGAATGTGCAACCATGCTTCGGTACTGGTCAAGACGTGTAATCAGCGAATCAGCATCCACGTATACCATCTGTCCTGGTTTGTTTTCTGCTATTTCATTTGCTCCACTAATTAATTCTACTACACCTTTTGGACCTTTTGACTGTTTCCTTTGACTTTGATTTCGCTCCACTGTAGTCAACTCGCCCATTACTATTGTCTGTCCTAAGCCCTCTCCGGTTATTGTTTCAACGCATCAAGTCTTAGCCAGACCACAAGATACAATATATATATATTTTTTGCGATTCGTTCTCATCCATTCCCGGGAAACTCTTGAATCATTACCATAAATGGCGGCCGATTCCTCCTGACGGAGAAGCAGATGCGTTCTTATCTTTTACTAGAAACGGGATTGAATCCGGATAGCAGAAGTTTTACTTACTTATCAGCGAGTAGGGAACGCCATCAGCGGAACTCTGCCTGGCTAATCTCACTTCATCCACCCAAGACTCCTGCCGTCTTCCCAGTTCCGCATCTTAAGTTTTATCGTACATTGTGCAAATCCAAGCAATGCCGCTTTGCTTTGCTTGGCGTCATGTTTTCTTTTCCATACAGGGCATTTTTTAACTATATAACTGGGGGGCAAAGCCTTCCCAGCCCCTATGTTGCCCCCCCCCCCACTCAGCCATTTTGCCCCCCCCCAGTCCCTCCCTTTTCTCTAAAATATAAGCAAAACATGGAATTTAGAAGGGTGGTTTGGTATTCTAGTACCTAAAATTTGCTTTGTGAATCTTATGTCCTGTCTTTTATCTTTAATGCTAAACATTGTGTTGTAACTATTATATTAGATTTTAAACATTTTTCAGTGGATTGCATTTCCCAGACCATATAGATTTGAGTTGTTGGAAGGCTCGGCTAAACAAGTTGGTGACTGCAGGGGGCAACAGGCCCCAACCCAGTGTTTTGTAAGGGGGGAATAATTCCCCCCCCCCCCATCGAAAAAATAAATTGATCTAGAAACTAGAACTATTTGAAATTGTGTATACATATATAATCAAATATTTGCAATCGATATTTTGATAACAACATTTCTTGTAATAATCCATCCTGACTTGCAAATAGCATAGACTCACAAATCATAATGAACGAGTTAATGAAAGGGCCTAACAAAAAAGGTAGAGAAGACTTTGAAAATGCCATTTCCGACAATTTAGAGACGCAAAATTTTCCCGCTGTGCCAACCATGTTGGTGCTTCGTGGGAGTTGGGCCCTCTAAGTTTATCAAGCTGGCTCCCGGAGTGACGGCCAAGTTGTGGTATCTACATAAACATATCATGCAAGTACTTAACTGAAGGTTCAGTCTACCTAGAGCATAATGTAATGCTGTATATCCAAAATTTTGTTTCAGAAAATGCAGGAAATTACAGTCATAGGAGTACAAAAATACAAACATTTTCTGGGGGAGAATACCCCCAGACACCCCCCCTCCCTACTATTAAATGCGATACCACACGAAACTTTTTGTTACCAACAAACTATCTATCATTTCTCCACACTCGGTATAGTATGGTCCCTTTTTGTAGATGCCACCCCCCCACTGATGAATTCTTAAAAAATGCCCTGTTTCCATAAGCCGGTTGGCGACCGCAGGTCAAGCAAGGCTTGTCACATTTTTGAAGTTATTGGGTCTATACCCTAATGAGACGATTCACGAATTCAGAGGTGGTGTTGGCCGTATTGCTCTTCTACTGAGCATCCAAAGATGAAATCGCCAACCATGTCGGATGGTCACGCAGATGGTAATCTACCCATGACAGGGCGCCCTCCAGCTGAAGATTTGGGTATACAATTCCAGAACTGTGACAATTTAATTTACTTTGAACCTTTCAATTCGCCACCTAATTTAGTTTTGGGTGAATTGGGTCCGGATATAAGTTTCAGGATATAGGGTGGGGATTTAGTTTCGGGAAGTAAACACATGGTAGCCTCGGTTTCTTTTGTTTCAACAGGGACGTTTACTAAATCACGTATTTCCCTCATTACCCATGCATACGCTTTTGTCTTCTAAATTTCGGGGATATTTAGTTGAAAACAAAGGATTTCTTTGTCTTCTTGATGAGGGATATTTATTACCTCGTTACCTCTGATTGGAGAGCTGTACCTCATCGAAAATCATCGGCACAACTATGGACAGTATCTGACGACACCGTCCCGTACACATTCGAAGAATCACTTTGCCAGCTTTTATTACGTAATCTTGAACATTTCAATTGTGGGAGAAAATTCCGTTTATGCGCATGCCTAAAACGAATGAACACGGAGATGTGTTTCTGCGCGTACGTAGATATGAAAAGTGTTCGTACCACAATTGTAAGACAATCAAACAGCATTCAAAACAGGCAACACGCCACGCGCGATTCCCTCGGCTACCATGTATTTACAAACTAAACGCATGCTTTGAGGGAAATTAGTGATTAATTGACCCCGCAAACCTCTAGAGGTTTAGTAAAAGTCTTACTAAACCTCCCTCGGTTTGAGGGGTCATTTAATGACTAATTTTCCTCAAATCATGCGTTTACTTATAATTATTAGGAAAGGATGTGCAGTAGGCTTGGGGTTACTATGTTTGGTATCCCTGGCTGTAGGCGTGGTTCTGCGACCGGGTTCGCATCGCCCGTAACTCTCTCGCGCGAACTGATGTTAGCAGGAATGCGGTTAGAATAGAATACTATTCATACCTTTTGTCTCGCATGACGTGATTTTTTGTCTTGCAAGCGCGTCGTCGAGCTGGCCGCGTCATGAATAGTAAACTCTCTAATGCCTACTTTCGAGGCTGCTTGGTCTCTGCAGAATACTGTGAGACTCCTATGTCTGACGTTTATCGTTGGAGACATACGATTGTTATGCCTTATTCGATACATAATGAGAGATAAAGTATTGGAATAAATCAATTTAACTATTTTACTCTTAGATGTATTTCTCGTTGCTTTCCCGCCTCCCTTCCCAACAAGACAACCTACTGACCCGCTTCTCAGCTCACGGGCTCGCATTGCCCGCGTAATTCTCTCTCTTGAGCTGATGTTAGCAAAAATGCAGTTAGAATAGAATACTATATCAAGTCGATTATAGAGGCAGTCAATACGCGGATATTAGACCGCGGTGTTCAGTCATAGGCTATATAGGTGTATCATCACATAGGTTTAGTACGCATGGCAAATTATTCTAAATAATCTGAAAACTTGAAGACGGAAATGTAGCAGATGTCACTGGGTGATTGAATGAATAGGACGGTTAATAAATCACAGCGAACCGTAAACGCCACGAATTAGTTGTATACCATCATAATAATTTCACACATACTACTAAATATGTCAGCTACATCAGCTGCCTTCCAGAGCCTTTTTTAACACACAAGCTGAGAAAACACACGAGAAATCACCTTTTGCCTCCCCCCCCCCAAAAAAAAACCAGCGAGGATAAATCGATAAACGGGAAGTAAGTTTCAGGCTTTATCCTTTGTCCTTGTTTAACAAAATTGATTTAAAGGAGCTGTGTCACCGTGTGTACTGGCAAAACATGTACTGACAACAGGTCAGCAAGTATCAGGTGTCACGTCATGCTGGGTTTTCATAATACAATCGCGCGATAAAAACATGCATTTTCCTCTAATATTCCTTCTTTCTCGCTTTATATATGTAACTTAATTTCTTAAGAAGTTCGGACGGATATATAAAATTCAGATATTGTACTTTCCCCTGCACACACTGGATTTTGGAAAGCGTTGAAAAAGACCCTGTACTTTTGGCATTGAAGTTGCATGTTTTTGTCGCCGTCTATTAGAAAAATACCTTCGAGACGCCCGCAAGCTGCCTTTGAAGCGCTTGAACACCATTTTCTCATACGCAATGTTAAAAAGTCCGCGCGGATTCAAAAAGCATGGGTTCTTGTGATTATTTTGATAGGTGAATTGTAAATTTTAGCGCAATATTTTTTCTGTACTTTGGGGGTTTCATATTTTAACTGTATGCGCAAATAGCGCAATGACTTCTAGTACAGCATTTGTATGGCATTGGATGCTTGCAAGATTCATTTTACTGTTTGTACTTTCAGGGATTGATGCGGCAAATGAATGGGAAGATGATCAACAGCGAAAGAGCGATAGAAATACTCGCTCGTCTGGAAATCCGTTCTTCGTAGTGGAAGTAAAGAAGTATTAAGGTTATTTGAGTTGTTCTTTGCATATAGAGATGCAGTACTATGGTCGGCTTGTTGATTGTTTGCATGCTACTACTACATTATTTAATTAGAACAATGGCAATGTGCACAGAAATATTTTTAAATTTTGAAAAAAAGAATTGTTGGATTATAAATTTCTTTTCAACCAATTAATGACGATTTGTTTAAGGCCACCTTAATTAAAGAAGCATAAGGATAAAGGCGCTTGTACGTACAAACTTACAAAGCTGTCATACTTGATCTGATAGCTAGGATAGTTAGCGCATTCTACAACTTTGCAGAATCCTTTCTCCAACCCAATTCCCTTCCTTTCGGCCGCCATATATATTAATAGTGTTGTTATGACGCTCAAATGAAATATGAAACCAAGAAACTGACAAAATAGCAACTGCGCGTGCGCTAGATCAAAGACGCAACTGTCCAATTTAATAGGCTCATGTTTTGGAATCCTACGTTTTTCTAACACTAAGTAATCATAAATTATTGTTAATATTTTTAAAATTTTTTTGTGCGTTGTTTCCTTCTTTTATTTTAAATAGAAGTATAGTTAGCATAAATTTTAGACCAAATTTGGATGCTCAGAATGCAGGAAATGGCATTTCCGGGCTTCAAATTTAAAAAATGTCCCAGACCCCCGTACTCATGTGTGGTATGTCGGCCACACACGTGGCCTTCGGCCATTGCAATCACCTTTTAATATATTATCTCGCAGAAAAGTCCCTCTTCAAGAAATCCCCCCCCCCCTCTACGGGAAAATCCTTAAAGGCCCTGCTGCCTTCCTATAGTAGGCCAATGCCTTGTCAGCATTCTTCAGGTCTATATTGGAAAGTCAAAATATTGAAAATAGTTTCTTGCGTTAAGGCTGATTTCCACTGTTGCGTTTTTCGTACGTACGTATACGCACGTAAAACTTTAAATCCGTCACTAAATGTTACTTATGAAATAACCAAATAAATAAAGCAACATAATTTAGTGTTCCGCAAGTTTTAGTATGCATTTGTTAACTTATTTATAAAATATTTAAAAAATAGAAGGATTCAAAGTTTTACGTGCGTGTACGTCCGTACGAAAAACGCAACAGTGGAAATCAGCCTTTAATAACATTCATTAATTAGCCTTTCTCACGCCGCCATTTTTGGGTGGCATTTCAGCTGAAGTCTGCGTGATAAGTCCACATAACAGCGAGTTTTTATAATTTTTTTGACGAATGATGGTAAATTTGCTTTGTAAATTGTTAGTTTATTTTAAAAAACATTGTTTTAATTGTCTGCATTGGATAATGAAAATTTGATGCCACCCAAAAATGGCGGATATTCGTCATCGTGAGAAAGGCTAATTAAATTAAATTGTGCATGAAATTTTTCTGCTTCAAAATCCCCACAAAATAAGCTATTTTATAGCGTATAATTCATCAGAAATTGACACCGCATCACCAAAACTAAAATATAGTTCCCATGATAGCTGACCAAATGTAATTTTTGTGACAATCATCGCTTGAAATATCTAACAATTTGTAGATATATTGCGTTTTTTGCTTTGCTCTCGACATCAGTCCTCGCGTAGTCGCGTCTATGTCGTGCCAATATGTTTTAATTGATTCTTTTTCAGTGGAAATTGCATGTGTTCTGTATTATCGACATCGTGTAACAAAAACGACAGATATATTTACAGTAGTGCGTACATTTGTTGGCTAGTGGCTACGAAGAACAAATGAAACTAAAATCAAGTTTTTAGCTTTGTAATTGCCAATGTTGCATTAAACATACACATACAGTATAATTATGGCTAAATGCTGACAATTTTGTTTGTGCTTTGCTCCTGCATACGAACTGGCAACACGAGACTTGTGTCCTTGTAAAACTGGACTCCATGTAACTGCTACGGCTATGTACATGCAAAAAATGCAAGACCACACCACCCGTAGAAAACTGTACTGACTAAATACAAAGAAATCCAACAATCTTTGTTGTAGAATGCATAAGTTAATTTGTTGATATTGCATGTCATCTAGTCACAAAATGCAGTCCATATAGTCTAAATGTTTCGTGATGGTGGGCAAAACCATTGATCAAACAGTTTTTACCCTCTCAACGCCAGAGGCACCAGAATATGTATAGATTATTTAAATTAGAACTGACAGCTGCTGATTGGTGATCAGCTAGGGCCGCATTCGAAAAACATTATGACCAAGAAACTAGTTAGGTAAATGTTTATAGTCATGCAGTACTAAGTAACTGTAGTATTTAGTTACTGCACGTTGCCAAATAAGCATTCCGATATTTCACTGGTTAGATATATTATAGACCTTTCGATATTTGTTTGGCAAATTATATTTTGCTATCATTCTAGGATGTAACATTTTCATCCTAAAAATATCCCTAACTCTTCTGAATCTGATAGTCATCTGAAATAGTAATTTAATTAACGCAAAATTGTTATGTTTTGATACATAGTTGGATTTATGAAATAAATAATACTAAGAGCGAGCTGAGTGTTGCATTTAAGTAGCTGGGAGTAGCCCCCCCCCCCTAGGGGCAGTCTGGAGGATGTTAATGGATGCATCCTACCTTATAAAAGCCAAATTGGGCAATCTTCTCCTCAGTCGTGCGATAGCTGTTCCCTCCCACCTCACCCTTGGAATATGATGTCAGCACCACCTGGTTGGGAACTTCTCTCCCGGCGATCGGAGCCCGCATCACGGCTCACCCTATTGCAGTCGTTTGAATTCCCTGCATGGGCTTGTCTGGGCAACACTAACCAGCCCACCCCTCCCCACATTTTACTTAACGCCTCTCACGATCGTCGTAGGTCCTGCCAAATGTCACCCCTCCGTAAACAAGTCGTTGTCATCGATTCAACCGGACCGACCAGGCGTATCGCATCTCCGTATATGTGTAGGGTTCGACCTATCCCACCGGTTCCAACCCCTTTCTTGCCCCGTTGTCCCACTATAACCTTTGCCTTTTCCCGATCGCTGCACATTTTATACACTTCCAACTAGTCACAGAGCGGAGTTTTATAGATCATCGCTCATCTCCACTTCTTTTGGAAGTGTGACTGTAGAATCAAGAGAAGTGTTGTTCTCGACACTCGAGAACAGTTCATAAATAAAAGTAACTCGGTTATGTAGTTGAATACCAAAGTGTTTACATGGCCATAAAGGACTAAAAACGCCAATGCTTGAGCTACGGTCATGGCCTCGATCGAATTGCCTCTTCAACGTTATACTAATCCCCTCCCCCAATAAATTCGCCAGATCAGTGTAACGTGTTACAGGGTATACGAAGCCAGATTGCTAACTACAAAAGTTGTTATGTTTTCTATGTATTGATATTTTTATATTTATTGTTATGTTTTGATGTATATCTTTATTGATATTGTAAATCTGCGAGAGCAACTTTTATTCGTCTGCAACAGTGTTGTCGATTGATCAGTCGGAGATACTGCGAAGAAGAAATACAAATTTCTAGAAAAATGATAAATTTAACCGAAATGATAACCAATCACGTCGCAGCCTTTATCCGTGATGCGCGAATTAAAAACACAAAGAGTTTTCGAATAATATACCACAGGTTTTGCTTCAAGAAACCTTAAAAGAAGGCTAGTACTTCTGGGTAAAATTGTGACGCTAGACACAAGCGACTTCATCGTTTTTGAGTGATATTTGAGGATTCTAGCAAAAAATTGTTGTAAAATATGACCAGTTACTTCATAAAGCAAAAGAATGATTAACATTTGACGCTGATAACAACGATGGAAAATCCCAATCCTAACAACTATTTATGTCAGCTTTGTATGAACACCTCAAAATGGACTGGGATTATCGTTTTCAAATCCTTTCTTTGCATGCATGCATGAAGAAAGACCATCAAGTGCCTGCAAAACAAAAAACGCAGACAAAGCGTTCACATGAGGAGTAGCAGCAAAAGGTTCTCTTCCAAGGTGCGGGAATACTTGACAATGAAGTTCAAGATAGGGCAAGAAACAGGAAGGAAACAAGACCCAGCAGAGGTTGCAAAAGACATGCGAGCAGCTTCAACAGTGGACGCAGAGCTGAGTGAATGTTTCACAGAACGGAATGGCGCTCACGAAGTCTGTATACAAAGTTTTGTTTCTAGATTATCTCGAAAAACCAAAGAGGACCAAGTTGTAATGACGGAAGATGTTGAAAATGGGTCTGAGGATGATTATCTAGAGGAATACGCGTGTCATGAAGATGAAAGCTGTATAGCTGTATGGCCAAAATAGGTTCGTCCCATCCTGGCAAATATGACGTATATTACATTTGTAGATTGACACGCGACAAGGTTGCCAGGGGCATAGTTAGAGGGAAGTGTAACACCTCCTCCCATTCATCATAGATTGGGCAAATGTCTGTTAGAATCGGCTAATTGTTTTCGAATTTATCGGAATTTGTTTTCGTGGTGAGCGAAAATATTTGAGTGGTTCGGAATTAAAAATGATATGTCTGAAAAAACTTTGTTGACGTGGAGCCCGTTGTAAAGCGAACAAGTTACACTCATATTCAACATGCTGAAGCTGCTTTCATGGAGGCGGCTAAAAAGCTTAGTAGCGAGACCAAAGAAACGTCTTCCCAAAGATCTGGACATTCAGCTTCGGGGTACTCGGTGGTAAACGAATGTTTGATGGGGGCCGTTGCGGCATCCAACGATAAATTGATCGCCAGTTTCGCAAAAATAAGTTATCCTACATGTTACCCCAATATATTTTTCGGCGATGCGACTATGTTTCATCCGTGGAAAAGCTTTTCCAAAAGTATGATTAGCGACTCTGAGACAACCGCGGAACAAGAGATGAACTATTTTCACATGTACACTAGGGAAACACCACAGAAATTGGTGAACAGTTTCCGCAAAAGACAATATGGCGACTCGAACACGTTGTTGAAAGAACTCCGGGTGGAGCTATAAAATCATTTTGGCAACGTAGCGATTATAACCAATACACTACTGACGCGATTGAAAGAGGCTGAAAAATTCACTGAAAGGGATAAAAAATACCTGCAGGGGTTTTCAGATCTGTGTATCGATGTGTCTTTCCAGATTATGCAACTTCCTGCATGGACTTGCCTGTCAGAACTGTCCACACACCATCCGACCAATTTTAACTAATATGCCAGCTTCTATTTGTTTCAAATGGGGAAACGAGTTGTGGAGTATCCTGATTTTCATGCTTTCGCCAACATGATGAAAATACGTCAATCTTGCTTACGGAATTATCCTAACGTCACAGCTACAGATATGCCCGGAAAATGGAAAGAGAAACCGAAATAACGTCCTGAAGGGAAAAACCAAAACGGAAGATCAGGAAGATGTTACTAAACATTGCGCCTTCAATGACAGACAAGGACATAATCTTCCAGAATGCAGAGCTTTCAAACGTAAGACTTTGCAAGAAAAAACGGACTGGTTGAGGCACGCTGGACGTTGCTTTCGATGCCTGCAATCAAAACACTTAGCTAAGGAATGTAAAGCCAATATTAAGTGTAACAAATGTGGAAGCAAACGCCACTTAGATATGCTTCATATGGAAAAGTTAAAGAAGAAAGACAACACGGAAGAAGATATAACACCAGCCCGTACCAACGTCAAATGCAAACCAATATCTAGAGTCTCCTGTAACAAGATTGTCTTACTCGAAGTTTACCAACAAGATGAACCCGATCGCTTTATTAAAGTATATGCCTTGATTGACGAGCAAAGCAATTCCTCCATGATAAGTCGGAAGTTAGCAGATAAGCTTAGAATTGTTGGACCCAAGGAGAAGTATTTCTTATCTACCTGCTGTGGATCAAAAGAAACTAGATACGGCCGACGCGTGCCTGGATTGGTGGTAAAATGAACGAATGGAATTTCAACGCCATTGCCGACATTGGTAGAATGCGAGAATATTCCTAACGACAAGCGGGAAATACCAACACCAGAGTTAGTTAAGAAATTCCATCATCTGCGAGTATTGCGAAAGAAATCCCACCAATGGACAGGGAAGCCGAGGTTGCATTACTGATTAGCCGGGACGCTCCTGAACTGATGAAAGCTAGAGAAGTTTGTAATGGACCGAAAGGAACACGTTGGGCGCACAAATTGGCTATTGGATGGACTGTCTGTGGAGAACTGCGTCTCAGACGTGAAGGCGGACCTGTCCATGTGCGAACGCATTGTACGCCGCGTGTGAAAAGTCGTCCTGTCCAGAAATAGACAATATTCACGTGGAACCCAAAGTAAAACCATTGGCCAATTCCTCCCACCAGATCCTGCATCATGAATACATTCCATGCCCATACATGTTTGAGATAAAAGAACCTCGCGAAAAATTGGAGGACAACCGGGATGACATCTTTCACACAACGAGTCGTGATAACGAGCAGAGTATGTCCGTGGAAGATCGGCGCTTCATAGAAATAATGGAAACAGGTATCCATAAAAACAAATTTGGAAATTGGGAGATGCCACTTCCCCGTTCAAAAGACCAACGTCACTTTCCCAAACGATCAAAGTCAAGCCGCAAGTCGTATGAATAATCTGTTGCTCTCGTTCAAACGCAAACCTCAAATGGAAAAGGACTACTGTTACGAGCCGGTCCTTACTATTTTATTTGGCCGCGGTTTTGGTTCTATTCGCTCGCAACATAGATTGTGAAACCAATTACTTTCAATGATATATTTGTTTTCTTACTTATATATTACTTAAATCTCAATAATTAGCGTCTCTATAACTTTTAATTATAAAATATAATTTTTAATACTGGTCAAACTTATCTCTTTTCACGACTGAGCACAGCTCTTCAATTCCTGACAATTCTTTATCTTTAGTATATATTCGCCTTTGTGTAATCCTTTTAAATCTTTCTTTAACTTATAGTTTCCATATATATCTTCACGGCGACGTTATTCAGGCTTTCACCTTATAAATAATGCATGAATTGTCCAGTTGTGCTCACGCTTTTATGCGCTCTGCTAGGTGAAGAAACTACAAAACTACGACTCATTTCCCCCACGCAATACAGTTCGTTGTGAAACAAGTCTCAGTAACCACAAATCGGCCAACGCCAAACCGAGTCATGTCCGCTACGTTAGTTGTGTGACATCTTAATCTTCAAACTATTTGCTTACTCATGCATGTAAGCTATTTAATATGAATAAGTATGGTATAATAATATTTAATATATGCAAAATTACATGATAAGCATTACCATGTAACACTACTTTCAATTCATGCAGAAACTACTAAAACGAGACACGCCATACCAGTTCTGTTCAACATAGTAACAAAGACAACTCATGAGCCAGGAAATGTTTCGTATATATCTACCATACTTTCGTGTTTACCATCCACGAAAACACGAGAAAATTCGCTTTGTATTTGACTCATCTGCAGAATTTCATGGAGTCTCGCTTAATAATGAACTGCTGTCCGGTCCTGGTACGCTGAATTCTTTGTTGGGGATACTCCTTCGTTCTAGGCGAAACAACGTAGCTGTCGCATGTGATATAGAACAAATGTTCTATTTCTACGTAAAATCTGAACATCAAAACTGTTGCGCTTTTTGTGGTTCGAGAACAACGACAAGACGAGGAATATTATCGAGTATCAAATGACTGTACATCTGTTTGGTAATACGTCTAGCCCAACAGGCCTGGGAAGACGGCCGATCTTGGCCTGCTGAAGACGGCCGATGATGGCGAGGAGCAGTTTGGTCACGCTGCAAACGACTTTGTATGCAACGACTTTTACGTCGACGACGGCCTCACATCTTGTTCTAACCCGGCCGAAGCTATAGATCTCGTCAAGAATACCCAAACAATGTTGGCAACGGCAAATCTTAAGTTCAATTCAATTTATTAAAAATCTTGAATGGCAGTCTACACAGACGCAAACTGAAAAACTCATGTTACCTTTCTAAAAGGATTTGGCTATGTTACAACAATTAAGAAAGTTACA
>CACRXK020006363.1:0-25435 GCA_902702795.2 Paramuricea clavata | reverse complement strand
GCAGTCGTAATATTTAAGATAAACCTGACCCCAACCCCAACCCCTTCTCTAACCCTAACCAATAAAGTCTAATAAACTATTAATTTGAGAGTTAAAAAAGTCGGGAAAAAATTTTTTAAGAAAAATTTCTAAGTCAACAGAAAACCGACGGCTAAAACTAAACACGGACCCGACCTCGTTTCACTTCGCACGCACGCAACGCCTTTGCCGAATACGTTAGCGTCAAGCTCGCTAAAATCTGTTGCAAAAAACTATTTTATATTGCTAGTTTACGTAATGTAAGAATCAGGTGCCATATTCCAGTACGAATAGCCACTTCGAAAAGAAAAGGCTTCGTGACATTTATACTTTTCAATGATTCGTAAATACGTGATTACTAGTGCAGGCTACTAGTGCTCCAAGACATGGAAACAGATTTTAAAAAATGCCGAGATGCACCGAGCTAGGTCAGGTTAGGTCGGCATTTTTTTTCCGACCTCAATTTTGACGGTTTTCGAGGGCTGATTTAAAATTAAAAGGTCAAAATTTGTGAATTCCTCCATTTTGAATTTTTTTACAGCAATAAAGAAAATAAAATTCAAAGTTTGTATCCTGAATGCTGATTGGCTAGTTGTAAATACTAGACTGATTTTCATTGGCTGTAGACAAGAGTGCGATTACAGCTCGGAAAAGTTGCGATTAATGCTCAAATCGCACTCCTGTAAACCAATGAAATTGCAGTATTTGCCACTGATTACAGAAGATAAATAATTAATGAAATAATTGCACTCCTCTTAACCAATCAGATTGCAGTAATTTTGTCATGTATATAATAAATTTTCTTACTGGCTTACAAGATTGCCGTGTGCAAGTAGGTTTAGGTTTGTAAATACTCATTTACTGCTTGCTTGAACTGAGAAAACAATTTAGACCTTCGTATATTTTGGGGGAGAGTATTCCACAATACTGCATGCTCCACTATAATAAGAGTTTCGTTTTAAGTGATTTGTTCACAACCTCGCCCCCAGGGCATTTCCCTTGGCTTGGGAAGAGGCGGGAAACGGCCCTGGGATCGGCCGGGCCGTTTCTTGGCTCTTATTGGTTACATGAATTTATTAATTTATACAAAATGTTCGCAAATTCATAATAATTATACTGTACTGCAAGCACTTTGTTTGAAGTTGCTTTAAATTTAAGGGTGGGAATTTGCATTATCAAATGCAATCCCCATCTGCCGTATCACATTTAAAACTCGCCGTAACGTCGCCATTTTGAAAATTATTAAAGCATGTTATGCAGATTCAAAATGCCCACGAAATCTGGGTATTTTGAGATCACATGATCGACCGATCTCAGGACCATTAATTTCATTTCAGAATATCCACATGGATTGTCTTAAAAACAAATTTAGCTTTGTGTTTTTTTCCGTCGTAAGGAGAGATTATCCAAATCACAAAGTGCCCGCACAAGGCCCGCACTGGCATCATAATTTGTCCTCAAGATGACCCTTGCCGCTCGGTTCTCGAGTTATTGCAATTTACAACTGAATATTTCACCAAGACCATCCCAGACAGAGCAACAATAGTCAGCTTGAATCAATGCTCGATAGATTTGGACCGCTTGTCTTGTCTTGTCTTGTCTTGTCTTGTCTGTCTCGACCGATTTGGACCGCTGTGTCTGTTGGTATAATCAGTCTTATACGTTTTGAGCGCCGATACCGAAAGAAATTTCTTTAGACTGATAATTTGTCAATATGAACTGCCATAGGTAAGATATTGGTCAATATAACCCCTAAAAGCCTAACTGAAGCAACGCTATAATAATTGATCTCACAATCATTGACTTTAATTTCTAGCTCTCTAATTGATACTTATACTTGCCATTCTTTGCCGAGACCCAATTGCCATAAACTCAGTTTTTGCACATTCAGCTCATTTGTAATAACCTAATTTAGAGTTTATGACATTTTGGAATTTGCCGCATTACTAACACTTGCATCACTTGCGAACATTCATTGATGATATTGAACTTAAATATGTGACCAGTGCATAGGTAGCGGATAACAACATCAACAAGCAGGAAAATACTCACTACCTAAACGTTTTAATAAGATATTAAGATTCGACGTTTCGAACAAAGGCCCTTCGTCGGGAATTAGGGTGAATTAGACATTTTGGATAGAAGGTCTAGCTACACATGCCCGAAACTTGAAACAACGTAAAATTTTTAGCCTTGCTTATTAAGGTTACAGAACACCTTTGAGTGTTAATTTTGCCTAAAATTTTTTTATTGGTTTCAATGAAAGCATTAGACTAGTTCTACTATCTGACCAAGTTTGAACGAAAAATGTTGAAAACTCGCAGAGTTATTTAGTAAAATACATTTCGCTGGAATAAGAAAAACATTGAAAATGTAATATTCAAATTCAATTTTCTCCCGAAAAATTTTACGGTATAATTACTGATTTTCAAACGAGTTGTGCTCCTGCGGGTTTTAACCAATTTTTCTCAAATTTTCAAAGGACATACTGTAGCTAAATACGCCAGTTTCAAAATTGTGTTCGGCATTTGTTTAATTTTGGATATTTTAAAAATAAAGAGCAATTCACTCAAACAATTCAGAAATATATTGCAGTCGTCAAAGAAATCGCCATATCAGCGGAATGACGAAATAAACAAAAATTTCCGAACACAATTTTTTAGAACAACTATTTTACTGTGTAAAAATGATATTTTCATAAATATAACTTAAAACCAGCAGGAGCACAACTCAAAAGCGTAACGCTACCGCGATTTAAGATTTTCGGCCTGAATAATTCTTACATTATTTTATTGTTTGTTAATTTTACAACTTTACCATATTTTGGATGCACTGGAGAACATTTGGTGAAAATTTGATGAAAATCGGACTGATATTGAGCGCGCAATAGCGATTTTCCGCAAAACCCCCAAAAGGGTGTCCTGTAACCTTAAAACAAAAACAACCAAAGAGAACAACCCGTAGAGAACAATTCATACGATAACTCCGCTTATATTATTAGACGCGCCTTATGTAAGACGCGACTTATTTTGCCCCGTATAAATGGACCTGTTGTGTAGAACTTTTGCAGCTTTATGATGATATTGAATAATTAAGGCAAAATATTGAATGGTGACAAGGGAGGATGGTATAAGTCTGAAAATAAATAAACAAATGAGTAGAATCATATTAAAACGTCCGCGTGAAAGTAAACTAAAAGCGGCCTTCCGTGACAGGAATCAAAACGACTCCCAATACCACTACTATTATAGGCCGATATACCTCTGGCATTTTGCTTTTTCAAAATAGCCCCTTATTTTTTCAAAATAGTCCAGGCCGGAAAGTTTAAACCGCCATACACTGAAAGAGTTAAACCCTTTACCATGCTACTTTATCATATAGTTGGTATTGTATTTATAAAAACTGGCAACTTTGAGCGCTTTAACCCATCTTTGAGATATTAAAGGCGTTTAAAGGCCTGTTTGGAATTTTTAGGAAGATTTTGGGTGATTTAAGACGACTTTGGGCAATCTTCAAAATCAATCAATTAAATAAAATGTTAATACCAATATTATAAAAAATAAAAAAGATAATAATTTTCTACAGTCGACATTTGACGGAAAAACAATGTTTTATAAATCATTGCATCGAAATAAATTTTTAAGTTTGTATAGCAGGACAAACTTTAGGAACAGCTTTATTACTATAGAACAATAAAACTATGGAATTTTTCACCAAATAATTATTAGTAAAAGTATAGGCAGCATCAAGTACAACAAGAAGCCATTTCGATGCTTGGTCGATAACATTTGTTTTGGTAATCAATTTATGTTTTGCTCACTAGTTTGATTCTATCACATTCTATCCCAAACCCTGATAATTAATCTTAAACCGTACGCCTAACACTAACCCCAATTACCTTGGTTACCGAAACATAAATTGATAACTTTTTTCTAGCGTATCTACTCTGATGGGCTTGACCCTGACTAAATTATTCATTTAGATTTTGATGTTAACTTACCTCCGCCAATTTGATAAGGTATTTCGTGTCTGCCATTCTTGATTGGCCAAATATGCCACTTATTATTTGATGCTGCACCGCGTTTGCGATTTTCAATCATTTCTTCTACCGATTTGGTGATCACAATGTCTCCCTCAAAATATTTGGCTTTATGTCCTGAACGTGATCTAGCTGAAAATTTTTTGTTATATTAAACGCTTGTCAAAACAACGAATCGTATTGCTAAGTATCGCATTCACCTTATTTCAATCTTTGATGCAAGGAAACTCTAGGGTTTTACAGTTTAACTTGCCAGTTTAGAACTCCAATTAGGAGTAAAAAGGAATTTATGCTCATGAAAGTACTGTCTTTTCCTTCCTGTGAGGGCAATTCGGGCGTTGCATTCATAATAAAACCATACAGAGTAAAACGCGGAAGACAAGTACATCTAAGGTGTTATGATACGAGTTAACCACGATGATGACAAGGAGGGCAATGGTACCCTCGAGACACACACTTCTATGGAGACACGGGCGCAAATCTGTCTTGAAAAGTGGGAGGGATAGTCCGGGGCAGCGATAATTTTCATGACGTTTTATGATTTTATGAATTTTTATACCAGAAAACATAATTTATTACAGTAATTTAGCAGGAACAGTTTTAATAAACATTACTGCTGATACGAGGATGTAAATGCATTGTAATTGTGAAACGCATTACTCCATTTAGATTTACACACAAAGTTTCCAGCAAATAAAGGACACTACACTTGATAAATCGTGGGAGAATTGACTGTTAAAAAGTGGGGAAGGGATAACACAATATTCATCCCTCTCTGCCAACAAAGTGGGGGACATGTCCCCTCCGTCCCCCCCCCCTTCAAGATTTGCGCCCTTGTATGGAGAAGTTCGTCGGTTAAATGGAGGGAAAATTCAGAAAATTTTCAAATAAATAAAATTGGTCGGAAAAACTATTGCAGGATAGCACTGACGTAAACCCTACATTGTGGTGAAAATGGTCTTTCTTTCGCAAGTTATTCATACTTACCTGATTTTTCGTTAATAGCCAGGATCTTGTCAAAAACTGAGTTGTCCTCCGAACTTTCGTCAAAATTTTCTATGGTAAAGGATACTGATTTTGCAATGAATTGACATTAACACTAAATATAATTTTTGAACATGAATGTACCATTGTACCAAGTTATGGATTGCATTTATATAGCTATAACAATGGCAAAAACACTCTAAAACTATATGCCAACACAAAACAGTTTATACTAAACAGATTATTTTAAAATCATTATAAAATCGCTGTATTCTACTTACCATTTTCGTAAATTTCTGACTTGGCGAAGCCTGAAATGGCGATGATCAGACAAATTATGAAGACCTTCATTTTCGTGCAATTGTTCGCAATGTTCAGTCTTAGGTCAGTCGCCTTCCTTTATAGTTTAAGTTATTTTAATCAATATAAATTGTTTGCACAAAATGTTCAGCTGAAATGCCATGATATAAACACAGTTGACATCTTCTTTGTTAGATATTGACAGCATGCAGATTGGAAATCATTAAACATAAATGAAGCAAATACCGATATAATGTTACATTGACATCGTTGTTTTGTTATTTGCAACTCAAATATTTGTGACCCCAAGCGATTCTTTCAGTTTCAAGCATTTGGATAATTGCAATCAGCATGGAAGTAGCTAGAAAAATTTATTTAAATAGGCTGACTATATCAACCAAACCCCTCCTAAATAGAAAAGATGTCACACCACTGTAGGGACAAACTCTGAACAAATCATAGCCATGAAAGAGGTAAATAAAGTTGCCTAATTTTTCAAGTCAAAACAGAGTATAGGAAATAAATTATTCACTGTACCTTATACAATATGTACCATACATTAGCCATTACTCATTTACTGTAGCTGGCAATTTTTGTAAAACCATTTTTACTATATATACATGAAAATCATAGAAAATATTATGTTGTAATATTTTTTGTTGATAATGAATTATTTTGCCCGCGTATGTTCATTATATTTTAAAATATCTCTGTGACTATATCAATATTTTTTCACCCCCACTTTTATTCTATTTTTCATGATCCTCTCTTTTTAAGGGCAAAGTTGTACTGTAGTTTATTGCCGAAAGAGGTGTGCTGCCCAACGATTGACAAGGTCACCTAAAGCAAGGTTACGCCACCGATGTAACTTCAAAGTGATGGCGCCACTTGGCATTGAAACATCTGTTCAAATGCAGCCACAACTGACTAATCAATAACATTGTTACTCTGGACAAAAGCTGTTTACTCTTGAAATGATTCAAGTAAATGATTAATTTGTTATATTTGAGCATAAAAATGGGATCAGAGGTACCGTATATTTAGCAGCTACTATAAATTATCATGACTGATTACAGCTATAATTCATAAAAGGTTGTGCTTTGCAAAGCTTAAACTGTAAACCTTAAACTTTATAAACCCTAAACATGCAAAGCATATTAATGGAAGCATCATTTCATCAGTTTAGAAATTATACATGGGACCTATTTCTTAGGGCAATAGTAAATGACTACTTGCGAGAATAATTCATTTACAAATAGTTACAATATTTAATTTCTGGGCTTGAAGCCTTTGCTCCTATAGCTTTACGTGCTTGGAGTTTAAAGTTTAGGGTTTAGAGATTTAGGTTTACAAAAGACAACATTTTTAAGAATAGCTGTATTTATTAAACAATTTTTATTAACAGAAATTTATACCAATAGTGATATAGACGGCGTGCATAGCCAATCTCCTCGGATTAAAAAATCAATGCTGTAGAGTTTATATCATATGATTTTTGAATTGCAAACAAGTAGTATAATTTCCTCCAAGAATTTTTATCACTTACAACGGCTGGTGTTTGGTACCTATAGTATTTGCAGTATAGTGCATTTAAAGAAAGAAGTAATTCTTTTTTAACCTCGTACAAGGGTTCGTGTTTTAACATTTTTAAACCCATCTTAACTAACAGTGGTGAGAATATGCACGCGTTCAGATATAAGTATTGGTCATGAAACCTGTTAAAATTGCCTTTAAGGGCTTTTATATGAAAAGCGGGCTTGCCCGCTAAGCGAAACAGAATAGCTTATATAGCCGTGTAGTAGAGTTTATTGTAAAACATTCCGGGCTGGTCGGGTCGCTTGGCGAGATTTCGCTTGAAAGAGACGAGATCTCGTCAAGCAAAATGGAAAAGTTCCCAGGGTAGCCCGCTTGCCGGTATGAACGTTTTAAAGATAATTTTAGGTATTTTCAGCGTTTATTTCTATAGTCTTGAGCATTGGATAGGGAGAAAGGACAGAACAAAAGAAAGCAAATTACTTCAACAGCTGTAATATTATAAATAGGGAGTTTCAAAGCAAGTACAGGTATTTATATTGAAATTTAACTTTGCCGCAGATAGCTATGTAAGTGCATTGTAAAAGATTTCTATTCCGCAGACAAGCGGGATCATTGCCAACTATTTCGGTCATTGAGCCCACAATTGCGTTAGCGGGTTCTCCAATTGCCAAGTATAAATGGAAAACAACTTATTATGAAACGCATTGCAGACAAGTAAAGAAAGGCAGAAATTGCAGAAACCAAACAATAATTTTCAATTGCCGAAGTGAAAGACACTCTTGCTGTTAACTTTTGACAGTTCTATAGAATCAGACTTCGAAAACCTAAATTTACCTTTCGTTTCACGTTTCACCGTGTAAATAAAGAGGCTATCCAAGTAATACAATTTATATATAACAAAGCCAAAAAACTTTCATATTGTCAAACTTTAAAGATCCGTAGCAGAATTTCTGCAATTGTTATCTGCAATTTGCCGGAGTGGTAGGTGTAAGTTGAATCTCATATTTCATCAGTGGACAAAAATTTGTGCTAGCTCGAGGCTATAAAATAAAGTTTTCGTTTTGCCTTCCAAACTGCTGATTTTATACTCATAGTCGAAAAGTTGTGCGCCATAATCTGTGTGGTAGGTTGTATACTCGTGTGTGTGTAAAACAAAATGGTATGTAGGCCTAGCTAAGTTTGCTACCAAAATGATGTGATAATGATATTTGATGTTTATTCAGAGTGCGCATATCTCCAAGGAGTTTCTCAATGCCAGAACGTATTCTTTTATATTCTGGCAAAGCCAGCCGCAACTTGTCAATATGACAATATTTGTAAGGATTAAATATTCAAATCGTTAAAAATGTATTATTTTCAACTTTTCAAATCATTTAAGCGGGGAAAACAAAAAAAAGCCTTTTATCTATCACTATTGGTACCGCTGTACCAAATGATTTACACATGACCGGAATAGTTGGCGATGGAAATTCTCATATATACAGGCAAACAAATTAAAATTCATCTCACTTACTAGACTGTCTCGCTCAGCGGGCCAGCCCAGCTCCAAATAAACAGCCACTTATAGCTGAATGTCATCGATTTAGCTCAAAATCGTGATAATAAATGTTACCATTATTACGTAAATAAAAATTATAATTTCCTGAATTTTTAATACTCAATTATATAGTAGTATTTATATTTACATATCCTGTGTTGTCTACTTTAATTACTTGTTTACAATCTGTATACACGCATTGGAAAAAACTTTCATTTGCATTGAATGCCAAGAAAGCGTCGAATCTCGGAGTGGTCGAGTCTAATCTGGGCATTGCTTTTCCTTTCCTTTCTTAGGGACTGTTTACATGAGCCCGGTTTGCCAGGCTGGCCCGTTTAAACGAGGCACCTGGCTTCGTAGTAAATTCTTATTAAAAACAATTCTACTTTACATGTAGAAACCGGGCTAGCCCGTTTAGGTGGGATCTCTCTTGACTCAAACGGGGCGCCCGATCAACCGCGATGAAATTTGTCCGTGTAAAATCATCAGCCCGGGTAGCCAGGCTAGCATATACAGGGTGTCTAAAAAAAAACGCTATGGAAATTCAACAGGCTGTCGTGTATCAAAAGCGTGGCTAAACAATTCAATTTTTGCATAGGACGAAAGAACAGTTATTTAGCTTTTCAATGATACTCTTTTTAAATCGTAACGATGAGAAATGGCCACATACTTGTCAATTAAAAATTGCCAGTCGAAATCACATTCTTTCACCGTTGGGAATTGCATGGAAAACGAAACATAAACAATTCCCAAGAGGGAATTAAAATTGAATGTTAAATTATCTAAAATAAGCTCAACTCGTCAATCTTCGTCTTAGTGAGACCATAAGAACGCCCATTATTGCATAAAACATGGTTCAATTAACCCCCGAACAGAGAACATTCGTAATCAAAACGTTTTACGAAATAATTACCTTGCAGCAGACTCGCGGTGCTTTTGAATTGATTAACTTTGCATAATTAATGTTTTTCAATTTCCAACGGTGGAAGAATGTGATTTCGACCGAAAATTTTTATTTGATGAGTATGTGGCCATTTCTCATCGTTACGGTTTAAGAAAGGTATCATAGAAAAGCTAAATAACAGCTCTTTCGTCCTATGTAAAAACTGATTGAATTGTTTAGTTAAGTTTATGATGCACAACAGCCTGTTGAATTTCCATAGTCTTTTTTTTTAGACACCCTGTAGAAACCTCATTTAACACAAAAACTATTGTAGAAATGAATATTTTCTGCATAATATGTTATTTCCTACGTCAATATTGTTGATAAAGTTGTTTTTAATAAAAAATTGTCCAATAAAGCATAAAGTGGCCGTTCGTGACAAACCTTTCGCGTTAGTACGTTTCTCCGCCAAATTTCGATTCTTAACTTTCAGCCCGGCTAACGTCTCTTCCCGGCAAACCGGCCCCATTATATCCAATAACTTTATCGAACACGGCATACAAAAGGGCTTCACCCCTAACCTATCCGGCATTGTAGAACACACTGTGCAAATGGCTGACATTAACAAAGCCCGGATCAGACAACGCTTTGTTTTCATCACCTTACTTGCTCTGAAGAATGCTTTCGGCGAAGTCCATCACAATCTCATCCAATCAGTACTCGACTACCACCATCACATCCCTGATCACATAAAATTCGTTATAAAAAGTTTATATACTGATTTCCAAACCTCAATAATTACCTCCGAATTCCGCACCCCTTTTATATCTGTTGGCCGTGGCGTATTGCAAGGAGATTGCATCAGTTCTCTTCTTTTCGATATGTGCTTCAATACTTTCATCCAACATATCAAAGCTGAAAAGTACCGTCCGTTTGGTTTCTCCTTCAAGCTGTTAAATCCTATCCATTGGTTCCAGTTCGCTGATGACGCAACCGTAATCACTGGCCAAGAATCTGAAAACCAGCATCTTTTAAATCGTTTTCCATCTGGTGCCAATGGTCCAATATGATTATCAGAGTTGATAAATGTAGTACCTTTGGCATCAAGAAAGCCATCACAAAATCAGTCCAATATAATTTGCCGAAACTCCTCATCAACAATAATGTGATACCAACAATAAAGATTGGGGAAGCATTTCAATATTTAGGACGTTACTTTGATTTTAACATGTCGAATAATAACCACAAGACTGAATTAACCACTCTCGTTATTAATGAACTAATGACTGATATTGACTCGAAGCCACTCCACCCAAGAAATAAGCTTCTCGTGTACAGTCGTTATGTCTTATCCAAAATATCCTGGCATTTCACCATCGCAACACTTTCTAAAACATGGGTTATTGAAAATATTGATCCCGCAGTCAACCAATACATCCGTAAATGGCTTGAAATTCCAATCTCAGGGGCACTAAATACTGTTTTTCTAACTTGTAACAAATGTGGTAAAAGTATTTATCCTCCATTGGTGAAATTTATCCAATGCCAAACAGTTCTTCGAAAAGCTATAAAACTTTCTCCTAATCAATCAATTAACGAACTGTGAATACTTATACTAATATCCAATACGAATTTTATAACTCAACCAATGAATTGCTTAATTTAAAGATTTTCACCCTGAACATGAAAATAATCTCCAAAACCAATTAACTTGTCAGGGATCCTTTTTCTCTAATGTAACAAAGTTCTCCTTGTCGCATCTTAACAAAGTGTGGTCTTTCATTACTGCACGTGGTCGCTGGATATCAGTGTTATCTCGATCGATTTACGTGGAGGCACAATTCAATCCTGAATTTTCTTGCCAATACCTTGCAAACTGTGAATGATTCTTTCCTCTACGCTGATGTGCCTGGAATTAAAATTCCGTCAATAATAACTGGTGACAAGTATCGCCCGGATTTGTTGTTATCATTATCAAATGGCTCTCTTTATGTGACGCGCTCACTGTTGGCTATGAGACAAACATCGAGAGAAACAAACATGAGACAAACATCGTTGTTCTCTTTATTTATTTACTTATTTTTTTTTGCTATTTCAATCCTACTTGACGACGTAACTATGAAAATATTATCAATTCCTTCTCGAACATTTTAGTCTACGAGTAAAATGCATGCAAACTTTGTGTTTCGCCGCCATCTTGGAAAATATTTTTGAAAAATTATCTCGAACTTTGTGACGTCATTAGATGGGTAGCACCAAAACTACAAGAGAGAATTCTATTGCGTGCGTGTTGTTTGTTAAAACTAGTATAACAAAAAGTTAGTAAAATTGCTGCCGTACGTGTATTCGCATTGCAAACTTGCGAAAAAGTTGGCGCCTTGATTACCTTATGTTTGACATGAAGGCCTGGTTACCAATCGCGTCTCAACATCAGTACTAGCCAGTGCGCTAAGAAGCATTCACCCCCTGATAATATTCAAAATGGCGGACTCCATAAGTGCACTCGGTAGAACAATTGCGTCAGCATTTTGATGACGAATCATGTGGCAGCTGCAATGCTTTGCAGGTAATCCACAACCAAATTTCAGCTGCAATGCTTTGCAGGTAATCCACAACCAAATTTGTTAATTGTTCTGAATATAGTACTAATATATAGTGATGGGTTGTAGGAGGTATCTGAGTAGTTGTAATGAAATAACTTTGCAATACTCTACAAATAAAAAGTTATATATTTGGCCAGCCTACTAGCCATAGGCTCTCTCTCGCACGCACTATGCTTGGTTCATAGGGGTACGAAGGGGTACTTGTGGGTTATTACTCATTCTAATAACAAGTAGATTTAACTACTGACATGTAATTTTAGTAGATTGTTTGGCCAAGTAAAACAGTAAATGCAATGTTTTAGAGTTAATATCCCATTTATTTCAAATGTCAATTGTCAAACACTTAAACCGTGTGGACAAATTACCAAATATTGTAAACAAACCAAATACCGTAACCTCCGATTATAAGCCCTGGGCTTATATAAGTTCGTAAGCGTTTGTTGATGGGCTTATACAGTGTACATAGGGGGGGGGGGTATATACAGGGGCTCACAACAACACATTTACATGATCGAGAAAAGAACGTCTGATGCCAAAATAGATCATTGCTTCTCACACTATAACTATTGTATTAAAATGTGCACCAATTCAGGCACAATATTGCTCAATTGTTACCCCCTTTTAACCAAATGCAATATATTCTATCACTGCGACTTGATCTATCAGCAGCAGTATTAAATAGAGGTCTGTAAAATTTGCAGTTTTATGTATGATATACTGTACCTCTGAGTCACGTGATACCTTCGTACAATGGCTCTCGTTTGTTTTGATGGCAATTGGCTCCCGTTTGTTTCTGTTTGTTTGTTTACAATTGATGTAAATTTTATTTGAGTTGCCTGTTGCCACACCGAAACCAACACGCAAAGTGTCTGATCAATATATTGATCAGCTACAAGTGTGAACACAATGATTCCCAACACCAAATATGCACTGTCAGATTTACAAAATCAAACGCGAGCCTATATAATAGAAGAACAAATCGTCAAATCTCCTGAAAATTCTTCTTAAACTAAAAGGATCGTAGACAATACTTTGATCTTACCTTAAAAAATGACTTTACAAGAAGATATAATTCTTAAAAATCGCAATATTTGATAAATACTTGCCAACTTGTAAGTTTCGCCCTCGTGCTAAATCTTGGCAAGTCCCGAAGAGCAGTCGGTAGCTTCCGTAAAGACCCGTCGAATATCTTCTACGTCACAAAACGTCATAAAACTGAACATCCAAACATTGCTAAATCTAAATAGGTCTGGGAACAAATCACAAGAATAGGAAGTTGCCTGCGGCAGCAAATATGTCGTTTTGAGCGTTATACTGGCCAACACTCTTCGCAATCAAACAAAAGAAGTCTACGCGATCAGATAAAAACATATCGAGCGACTGGGAAAGCAAGGAATAGCACAATTTACAATAAAGGTAATTGATTATAAAATATTGCATTAGTATTAGCAGTGGTGTCAAGTAACGAAGTAAATGTACTTCGTTACTGTACTTGAGTACTATTTTTGGGAAGTGAGCATGTAACAAAGTAAACTTTTTCTGGAATACTTTTAATTGGAACGAAGTCGTTTTAAGAAGTAACGTTTTACTTCGTTATTTTCATTTTGGGGCGAAGTATTTCGTTACTTTCTCACATTTGTTTAATTTTACGTGATTTAGTCCTGATTTATTTTAACTTTAGGATAGGTAATAGGACCTCTACATATAAGCATTATTTTATTTAATGGATTTCTTATATCTTCAACGGGGTCTGGAAAGTAGACCATGCCGTGAAATATTGTATATTATGGTGCACGCATATAGTGTGTTTGCTGTTTTGTGTCTTTTGTATATCAATCCATTGGAGAAGTCCCCCAGCCCCCTACACGCTATAGACAATAGTACTTTTACTTTTACTTTGTACTTCAAGTATTTTTTAAGGATACTTTGTACGTTTTACTTAAGTACGTTTTGTTTCCAGTACTTTTTACTCTTACTCAAGTCGTTTTATTGTTAATTTCTTCTACTTTTATTCGAGTACAAATTCAAAGTAATTTAGGCACCACTGAGTATTTGTCTTGTTACACTCGAATTTCTGCGTTTATTTAACACGGAGTAGGATATATACTATGAGAAATATTGTTTCAAACAGATTATATACTTGGTAAAACTTTTCTGCGTTTTATTTTGGCTCAAAGTGCACTACTCGTGGTAATACTTGTTTTGTATTTTTTAAAATACTCGGTATTGTTTGTAGTAAAATTGGTGTTTACCCATCTAATGACGTCAGATAATGTATGTTGTGGCATAAATTAGCATACACGTTTATTTTCAAAATGGCGGACAACTGTTGAACATTTATTAAATTTTCTCAACAACTAAATGCGACAAACCGGCAAAAATATGAAATTAAATATTCCGTAAGTATACCTAATAGATATATGTAATAAAAATTTTGATTGCCAATGTCCTTTAAATGGAAAAAAGCCAAACATGGAGAACTAGTAAAACAGCTAGATGAAAATTTTAAATGAAGTAAACTTTATAAATTAATCTTTCCATGAGTTCCAAGAATCCTCTACATTCTTAGAAATGTTAGGAAATGTTGGTTTTTTGTTCCTGTTCCTGTTGTTCCTGTCGTTCCTGTCGTTCCTGTCGTTGTCATTGTCGTTGTCGTTGTCGTTGTCGTTGTTGTTGTTGTTGTTTCATGCAGGTAAGATTCATGAAACTTTTATTTTTTTAACTTTCTCTTAAATTCTAGCTTGATTTGTCAGTTGCCATTTCGATGGAAATGCTTAAATACATTATGTCAAAAACTACCGCTATAAACAGGAAATACATTTATGAATGCTAGTTTATGTAAGATTACGTACAGTATTTATACTAGTTTGTAATTCTAAGCAAGTTGTTCTTTATATATTTTTCAAACTTATTCTCATATTATTAATCTCAAATCTTGCGTTTAGAATCCTTTTTTGTACTTTGTTTTGTTTTATATTATTTTAAAATTGTTGGTTGGTTTTAACTTTTAAGAGGCTGTCTCTGTAAGAACAGGGCACCCAGTTATGGAAGAAAATATGAAAGTCTTCAAATTTTTCACAATAATTTTCCTTTCAGGTAATTGTTTTAAAAAAGAAATCGGTTTGAGTTACAGTCGTGCCAATAGAAGCGTTCCGAAAAATGTGGACCAGTTCATTTCCTAACTTCGAGGAGCTTCTCTCAACAATTCCTCAACAATTCGATAAATTCCTTAAAAAGTTCCTAACTTCCGGTTTCATTGTCCAATCAAATTTTATATTTTATTTTTGAGCAATCTGATTGGTCATGAAACAGGAAGTTAGGAAATTTTTAAGGAACTTATCAAATTGTTGAGGAATTGTTCAGAGGTACTCCTCGAAGTTAAGAAATGAACTGGTCAGCATTTTTCGAAGCGCTTCTATTGGCACGACTGTAAAAAGGTTTTTTTGTAAAATGTGGCCCATCGTTATTTGACGCCTTGATGGGTCCAAAATGGCGGCCTGAAACTGCCGTAAATAGCAGACTCTCGCGAAGCAGGCAGATAAGTGAGAGTATTATGTGTTAAAATAACAATCAGTGCTTAAGCATTGTTCCTTACGACCAAAAATCAGGGACATCTATCCAGGATATGAAGAAAAATATTTTTCTGAAAAAGATACACTTTTACTAGTTTGCAAAGTCACACATTTTAAGACAAATTAAATAGCAATTTTCATAAGTTTGGCACCTTATACCAAGTACAAATTACTACTATTGTAAACCTAGAGTTGTGTTTTTTTTTTGCGGGAAACGTAAAATATTTGGGCACTTGACGGGCATAGCCATAAATCATCTACAAAGTTTGATAATTTTCCTGTTATTGACGACGCATGCGTGGCTAACTTAATTTTTCTTCAAAACCCTCACCCAGCGACATTGCTTGAAAAAATATAACTTTAAAGTCAGCTTTTATTTTGCTTTTGTTTATTAAACGTTTCGCAATTAATACGCAAATATTTTTTCTATCGCGCTTTGGTCATTTATTTTCGTATTTATTTTTACCGGTGATTCCATGTTCATTGCAGGGGTGTGCTCAAGTTATGAACATCTTAAATCGATTAGCAAATGGCTTGAAATATCGATCAGCGAATATAGGCATTTGTTTAAACTGTAAAACTTGTAAAATCTTTATATCCTTTCATAAAGAAAGATTACAATTCTGCAATTAAGTTGCTATATTAAATAAATGTAAAAATTTATGCTACATGCTAATTAGGTCGAGAACTGTCAGGAACCGGAAGGTGTCCATTTCTCTGCTGAATATTTTGACGCGTGGTATATCAATAAACAATTGCATTCTTATTAATAATAATAATTATAAACGCACGCCTATATTATATTCCACCAACTTTTGGCATTCGCTTGAAAGTTTTAGTGACTTGAAGATTAAGGATTCGATTCATGCGGATTCGGTTTTAAGATGTCTTCCATGTGTTCATTTTCCACTCGTATAAAATCTGAATGCGGCAGTCATTGTAGTAGTGTGGAGAATGTTATGTGGACAAAATGTATGCTTTAGTGCTTTAATGAAATACTCCTAAAACAGTATTATACTACACTAGGAGGAGTTATATATACTGAAAAACTAGATAATATTTATATTTATTTACAAGAAATTAGTCTTCATAATCACTGTATGACACATATATTAGGCGGTGATTATAGAATGATGTTGTTATAATTATGTTATTAACAACAACAATGGCAAAAGCGACAAACGACAATAACAACAACGACAACAACTCTAAGACTACAAAACGAACATATAGTACAATACAAACGATTCAAAACGATACTAATTAATTACATTATTAAGTGACTTAATTGAAGGCATGGCAAGTGTTTTGAAACTTGGGGTTGATTGGCAAAGATTGTTAAATGAGATGTGATTCCAGGTAACGATTGTTCTTGGATAAAATGAAAACTTATATACATTGAGTGAAGTTTGAGTAAGTCAGAAATTAAACGTGTTCATAAATCAAAAACTTTAGGTGTCATTATTGACGAGCGTCTTTCATGGATCGACCAAATTTAAAATACTGTAACGAAAGTTTCAAAAGGAATAGGGATGATGCGAAGAATGAAACCGTTTGTTCCCAAATCAACATTACTGAGAATCTACAATGCCATTGTGTTGTCACACTTTGATTATTGTAGCCTGGTATGGGGCAACTGTTGTGAATATCTAATTAATAAATTTCAAAAATTACAAAATAGAGCAGCGCGAATTATTACACGATGTAAGTTCTGAGAAAGTTTTAAAAGAGTTAAACTGGCAACCCCTTAAAAATCGATACAAATCAATAAGACTAGCTTCTTGCATAAACTAAGAAATGACGCACTGCCATCATCTTTAACAAACATGTTCAAAATTACAAATAATGATATGCATGCACGTATAACTTGCGAAGTAATGATAATAACTATACACTTGAAAAGCCGGAAACAAACTTTATAAAAAAGAGCTTTAGTTACTCTGCTGCATCACTTCGGAACAGCTTGCCCACTGCAGCTAAAGAAAAAGGCATTGGCTTAAACAAATTTAAATGTATTCTTGACGGTACATGATTTCAGTACTATACATATACTTGTTTGTAAATATTTTTATCTAAGCTTTAATATGTGTGTATTATTATATTAGGAAATTATATTAGTGTGATGCATGTAGACGGCCCCTTGAAAAGCAGGTGTATATATGAGCCCTGAAGGGTTACCGTTTTAAAATATTTTTAAATAAATAAATAAACTTCCAGTTTAATTTATTGTCTATATAAGCACCTAAATATTTTATACACAATTTTTCTTCAATATTGCTAATCGTTATATGACGTATTTTCTTCTTTGTAGATGTAATTACCATATAGTTAGTCTTATTGAAGATTATCGAAATTTTATTTTTTATTATTATTAAATTTGCCACAAATGTGAAAACATTACAACAATATAACACTACAGTACAGTACATGAAATGTGTGACAGGAACAAGGAACAGAATGTTCATCCCAATTATTACTTCATCCCTTTGTTAACTATGTACTAACATATATCTATACTATACTAAACGTCACTTAACAAATATTTACACTCAATACAAAACATTCAATATATTAATAGCTAATACTAGAAAGATTGTATGTTATTAATTTGCTATTATACAAATTTATTACGCGTGTTCTAAATGAAGTTAGAGTATTAGAAGTTTTTATGACTGGGGGAAGACTGTTCCAAAGTTTTGCTGATCTGATGAAATAAGATTTTCTGAAATAATCTTGATTATGCTTTATTATAAGGTGAAAGTCATTTTCATCGTAGTTACGCGACTTTAGCTTAGACTTACGCGTATTTAGCTTTAAATAGAAGTATTAGATCAGAAATTTCTCTTCGGAATTCCAATGGCAGCAAGCTTGTTTTGTGGAGGCGTTCTTTGTAACACATACCTTTAGGATAATTTAAAATGAATCTTGTAGCGCGACGTTGCACATTTTCAATTAAAAGTTTATGTTTGATGGTGTATGGAGACCAAACGTTACTCGCATATTCCAGCTTTGGTCTTACTAGCGCGCAGTATAGGGTCCTTCTCTTTTCCTTCATTTATCCCCGAGCCGACGGCGCGAAGCGCCGTGCGAGGGTACTAATTCCCCCCGGCTATTTACACCCGGGGAAGGGAAGCATTAGCGAAGTCTAAAGTTCATCAAATATCGCGGGCGTGGGTCACTGTGCGTGTTTCGGTGGGTGGTCATCCTCACTGATCTCATAATATAGCGGACTGTAATGAATAGCCAACACTGATTGGTCCAATTTAAAATTGGCATTATAACGGCAGCATGTCGATTGACGACAGCGAAATTGATTTGATGATTTCTTGCAAATATATTTCATTTTTGCAAGATTTTGTAAATTGCAAAGGATTTTTGAGGCAAAAAGGCAAGAGGATTGCTAAAAGAAGGAAGTAAAGGTGCCGACGTTAACGAAGGTAAGTTTGTTTTAAATATTGATGCATTGTTTGCTTTTAATACACTGTAATCTCGGCTGTAATTACTTTAAAAGCCGATCGTTGCGTATATAAAATATGAAACAAGACAGCGTATTATTTCAGTGTTTCTTTATTGATTACACTTTTTATTATACTAAGCAAAGTTATTTAAATGGGAGAATTTGGAATCATTTTATTTCGAACTCAAAGTTTATCGATAAAGGCAGTTTAGTTCTATATTAAAAGAACACTTTCAAACGTTTTGCGAAGCGTTTGTGGTTGAATTTTACCTTAAATTGAAGCTTATATTACGTATAATAACATACCTACTGTAATTACTTTAAAAGCCGATCGTTGTGTATAAATATGAAACAAGACAGCGTATTATTTCAGTGTTTCTTTATCGATTACACTTTTTATTATACTGAGCAAAGTTATTTGTATGGGATGGGAGAATTTGGAATCATTTTATTTCGAACTCAAAGTTTATCGATAAAGGCAGTTTAGTTCTATAGTAAAAGAACATTTTAAAACGTTTTGCGAAGCGTTTGTGGTTGAATTTTACCTTAAATTCAAGCTTATATTACATATAATAACATACCTAACATATATATGTTTAGGAAATTGATAATTTTGTAATTAAAAGTGATATTTATAGGGGATTTTTCATTTGTAAAAATATTCTTAAAAAATTATCGTGTTACCATGACAGCTACTTAAAATACTTCACGTTCGGAAAATAAAATGGTTTTGTCAGCAAGGCGAGGGTTTCTGCATGCATGTATTTTCTAGTATTACAATACTGTATAATGTGGTGTAGTTCATCATTCATTACTCGTTCAATTTTATATATAGATATATGCGAATAAAATATATTCGTATCGTCAGCAAATATTCGAAAATAAAGCTTTTTTGAACAATCAGGCATGTCATTTATATACAATATGAGCAGATAAGGCCCCCAATGTTGATCCCTGAGGGACTCCACATGTCATCTTTTGCTATTCAGATTCAACGTTATCGAACTTTTCATATTGGTAGCGATTAGTTAAATAATCTCGAAACCAGAGCAATGGAATTCCTCGTATTCCATATCCATATAATTTGGATAGTAAAATTTCGTGATTTACAGTATCGAAAGCTTTAGCGAAGTCTAGAAATAGTCCGCATGTTACTTCGTTCTTATCAATTGACTTTTTGAAATAATCCGTTGTTTCTAATATTGCCTGTTCTGTGGAATGCCCTTTTCTAAATTCAAATTGATAATTGTAAATTATATTGTGCTTTGTTACAAAACTTTGCAATTGAGCATGATTATATACTAAGCGCTCCAATATTTTTGCAAAGGGTGATTGGATCGATATAGGTCTATAGTTATTTGGATCCGTCACTGCTCCACTCTTAAAGATTGGCGTGATACTAGCTATTTTCAGGACATCTGGCACAATAACTGTCGATATACAGGGTGTATCAAAAAAAGCGCAACCTCGGAATTTCCCAAGAAATCGACATTGTTTTAAAGACAAATGATTTTAGGCGCCTGGGAATTTAAAATAGCATAACTGTCAAAATTACTGCACACGCGAGTGCATAAAGCAAAATTTATGCATTTATTTAATGCACAACAACAGTAATATGATCTATTAGCAATTCGATTTCAATTCCCAGGGGCCTAAAATCTTTTATGCTTAAGAATTGCAAAGTGATTTCTTAGGAAATTCCGAGGTTGCGTTTTTTTTGATACACCCTGTAGATTCATTAAATATCACTGTAAAAACAGGTGATAAGATATTGGATGCTGTTTCAACCAAGATGTTTGGCACACTAGTAGAGCTTCGATTCCCATCCAATGAATTAAAAAGAGACTGCAGACCTCAGATTCAGATATATACTGGGCACATAACAAAACTAGATACTGGAGAATTATCTATTATACATGCATGGATTATCTAGGCAAGTCCCAATTGAATTCGCTAATTTAGGTCCAACATTGATAAAATGTCATTAAATTGATTGACAATACATTTATTATCAGTATAAGTATGACTGTTTCTTCTGAGTCGGTTAGGAAATTGCTGACCTTTTGATTTACGTTTTATTAAATTACCAATAAGTTTCCATGTTGCTTTTAAATTGTTTTGGCATGTATTAAATTGAGCTGTATATAGTAGTTCTTTTTACTCACAGATTTTATTTTGTTCAACTTATTAGAATAATCTTTATACTGTTCGATTTTACGACTGTTATTGCTAAAAAAATGGGTACGGTACATCTTTTGTTTATTTTTTATTGATTTTAATATCCAATCAATGATCCACGGTTTGGTAAACTGTTTCAATTTACTACATGGGATTTTTTTAATAGGTGCATGGTAGTTCGAAATTTGCACTGCACCTAGGGATTGTTTGTGGTAATCACATTATTACGCGAGACTTTCAAGTAATATATGAACAACGAGAGCGAGTTTGGATATCCCGGTGAGACACGAGCTCGAGTTGTTTATATGGCTTCTCAAATGAATCGAGAATGTTTTCGTTTGCTGATTTGAATAGAATTCTTAACCAAGCATAACTCAATTAGGAATTCCATTCAAGTAATTTTGCATTCGTAATTAAGATATTTGATGAAAATACTAGTGACTTTCGTCAAGTTTCACCAGGTTATCCAAATGGCATCTTGTGATCAAATAGGTGCACGTGATTATCATTGGCTGAATTGCTCGTGAATTATTAATTAATTTGAGAAATTAATTATTTACAATTGATTATGTTTGCAAATTGTTACGGGTTGTAAACGTTTACAAATCGGCTGTAATCTATTCAGTTTTTGCATCAAACGTTCTAAATTCGTATATTTTTGGATGCTGTAATTTAAGTGCATTTCAAGATTCATGGAGCAGAGAAGCAACGAAACCTTGCACTTGCACCATATTTGAATAAAAAAACCTTGTACAATATCGAAGCTAAGGAAGAATTTGCTGAAGTAACTGAAATCGGACGAACGTAGACTGGGATATCCTTCAGATATTCATCTTTAAGTTAAATCATAAGTTGTAGATGACAGCTGCGTGCCTCGACAATAATAAAAGCAAAGAAAGTGGCAAAACATGGCCAATGTTTAGCAGAAGGGTAAGTTATAAACCGTGCTGTATCTTAACATCATCCTTGATGTAAAATATCAATATTTATGATTAAATAAGTATGAACTTTGCTCCTAATAAAACAATATTTAGGGAATAAGAAAATGTAGTCTTTGCATGGGGTGTGAAGTTACATGATGTATAATTAGCAGTTGACCTGTGATGGCGAACACCATAAGAACTTCAAAAAATGTGTAGCTTCCTGTTTGCTTCCATGATTTAGTAGATTGGGCTGTGTTGTAAGTGCCGTTTCAGGGTGTGGTCATTTTCGGGCGTTTCTTCCCTGTTTTGGGTTTTGGGACATATGTCATGTTGTTCGTCATGGTCAATTTGCCCTAAAACACTTGAGATTATCTCTCCTAAATGAAATGCATACAAACTCATATACAAGCTCTCTACTACAAAGAAATATCGATAAGTGGATACGAAACTCTTCGCTGTGGAAAAATGAAAAAAAAACCTTTAATTGCATGCTTGTGACGTTACTAATTACACGTTTGGATTAGAAAAACTTTTATTTATTTATTTATTTATTTATTAACTTCAGCCGTCAACCAAAATATACATATACAAACAGGAAGACGGTTCAGGAACACTAACACAGCGTGAGCCAATTACGTTAGTGACCTGTTACAAAACATCATTATACAAAACTTCACAACTTATAATTTAAAAATCAAACAAGAATATAGTATAGTCCTTTCTATCCGAAGTAGAGAGAGAGGGTAAAAAATTTCGAAATTTGGGAAAACAAAATGACAAAATTGTCAAACAGAATAAATGCGAGAATATATATATATATATATATATATATATATATAGGTTCTGTATCCGTCGATAAAATAAAACGAAAATGGCGAAAAACCCAACTCTACATCGGATAAAATGAAGTATACTACATTGAATAATTGCCAAAATAACTAGTTCAATTAAGAACAACATTTCATTGTTGCAGTAAGCTGCCTGGCTTTATGGCATTTCAGATAAACTGATTTCCACGTCTGCGGATTTTCCTGGTCAAACACGGTTAATGTTGCGGAGTGGTAATAGTTTATAACACGTGATTTAAAGCTCTGCAATGATAGTTCTGGTTTCCGTAGCTCATCTGGTAGGCAGTTCCACACACGCGATACTCGTACAAGATAACTGTTCTGGTGACATAGCGTTCTTACTTTAGGAATGTTATATTTTACAAGAGAGTTATTAGAAGAGCGTAGATTTATGGTTGAAGTCAGAGTGTCAACTTCTTCGGGTAGGATATCAGTTTTAATCAAGCCATATTTGCATTTGAAGAGGAACAGGATATCAAGATATTCGTGCCAGTAACAGAGAGGTAGCATATTCAACGCAGCGAGTCTCGTTTTATATGGCATGTCCGTTTGGAATGGTAAAGACAGTACGAATTTGGTCGCTCTACGTTGTATGCGTTCGAGCTCCATACACATGGTGATAGTCTGTGGACACCACACTTGTGAGGCATAATAACTTCCAAGCTGAATATAATTATTTAGTATCTAATAATTATCTCCCACTTTATAATTTAAAAAAAATATAGAAAAAACTCGTCTCGTTTGCCTCATATTTCAGCGCACGCTTCTGCCCTATGTCCCAACAATCCCTTCGTGCATCATCACATGTACACAACAAACTCGTTTTCTACCTCTTAAATATTAGTATAGGATATTACACGTTTCGAAAAGTATTAAATTAAATGAAAAATCGCACCCGTGTTTGGCGAAATATTTATAATACCGCGAGTGCGTAGCACGAACGGTATTATAAATATTTCGCCAAACACAATAATGGAGTAAAGAAGAATCGATAATGGGGTAAAGAAGATAATATTGATAATGGGATAATATTGATAATTTGGGATCGATAATGGGGTAAAGAAGATAATATTGATAATGGGATAATATTGATAATTTGGGATCGATAATGGGGTAAAGAAGATAATATTGTTTGTAACACCACTCCGACTATATTAATCCGAAAAGCTTGCCCTTGCATACTAATAGATCGTCTTGTCGGGAAACCGCCATGCCATCTGAGCACATTTTGTATAATCTGTTGATCCAAAGTTACCGATACTTGGACGTGATGTTTCAGAAAAAGATAATGTAAATTTGTTTTTTTTCAAACGGTATTCTGGACGTTTCTGACCGTTGTACGCGAGGGTCGCATCGCGAACATGGAATATGATATAATATAAAATTTCCTTAGGTTTTTGCAACGTTTTCTGCACAATCTAGAAGCACTTCTGACAATAAAAATGATTTACATAATGAGCCCTCAACGAGTAAAATAAGCAGGTTCGAAACTCCACAAACATACCACCATAAAAACTAAATGACCTAAATATCTTTGCCAATTTTACATGTAATAATCCACGCTTAGTTCACCATTAACCGCCACAGTAAAACAGTATATCAAACATAATTTATAGTTTGTAATTTAAAAAAAATCATGCCTTGTTGTTTACTGAAATGCATGCGGGCCCCCTGCCCTGTAAGTTACTTAATAACTCTACATTCTATCATTTAAAATCTTTGATTGCCCTGCCAATCCAGACGATTTACCCTGCCAATCCAGATGATTCGTATTTTGGGGGGTGTCATCCCCCATACCCCCCTCAAGTTTCGCCCCTGTCTCCTGGATACTATAGTGTTGTATAATGCAAAAACCCTAGCGAGCCATCTTAACTGGAACGCAGCCTGGAAGCAGCCAGCGAGAGATTTTAAATCAACTTTATTGCTAGAATATTGATTAAGTCGTCATTTAAGATAATCATTATTAAGATAAATTAGTTTTTTAAAAATCTTGCTGTCAGAGCTCGACAACCGAACTCTGTATGCAGCTCATTTGATAAGTTGCACCGGAATCGCAGGGTCGTAGGTTCGATTCCTTCCAGAGGGACCATAGTTGCATTTTTCCCAACTGCTTCTGGATGCGTCTAATAAATGTATAAAATTTACATGCATTCGAGATTTCCATTTACAAAAACCATAAACTGAATACTGTAATCCATATGAGTAATCGACGCCCAGTCTGATAGATGGTAGCGCCAATTGTGCCACCAATATAAATGGCAACCAGGAAAACAAATTATTTTTCGTCAGTGTCTGGAGGCAGTTTTTCATAACGATCAACACGTTTTGAAAAGCGAATATACAGAAGTAGAATTACAAGAATGACCCCCGAATTCATTGCGTAAATAAGTAACGTCGTCTGCGTACCCAACGCGTTGAAAAGAACGCCCAAAAGAGTTGAACCTGTTTGAGTACCCAGAGCAATCACCGTCCCTAGCAGTCCTGAAAATACATAAAATACGGATCAACTAAAGAAAGCTAAGCAATTATATAAATTTTTACTGTCTATTGATTTCTG
>CACRXK020006362.1:0-25436 GCA_902702795.2 Paramuricea clavata | reverse complement strand
GGGCATTCTCTTCTGCGGTGACCAGCTGCGAAACACCTGAAGCAGCGTTTACTGTTGCTGATTAGTTCCTTTCTTTGGGATACTGGCAAGGCTTTGAATGCACCACACACCCATGGTGGATGATTTTCTTTGCACGAGGTGACAATACAACTGGTCGGCTTGTGTGTGTTGTTAAATCCCCGGTTGTGACGTCTGTCATTGCCTCTAAAGCATTTCCGCTCTTCTGGCCTAGTTCCGAGGCCACTTGTCTCTTCTTGGGCTTCTTCCATAATTTGAACTTGAAGTTCTACCCATTTAACTAGGGTTTCAAAGTTATCCTCATTGGAATGTTCAATAAGCCAGTATTTGTATGCTTGAACATCTCTTTGTGATAACTTCTCTTTTGCGGTGAGATTCAAATTTTGCCCTGTCAGTTCTCTACCCGGTCCACTGTCTTGCAATGCAATCATGACACGTTCCAAAATGACCAGAAAATGTTCCATGTCTTCAAGATTCCGTGACTTAATCTTTGGCATATCACGCAAGGCTGTTAAATGTTTAATCATCGGTCGTCTTTCTCCGCCATATTTCTTTTCCAGTTTGGACTTTGCTCTCTCATATGCATTCAGTGAGTAGCCAAGGTCTTTGACCATAACTAATGCCTTCCGAGATAAACTACTTTGGAGGCGTAACATCTTTTCACTAACTGGAATCTCTGCTTTATCAATGATGGCCATGAATGCAGCTTTCCATGACTCATAGTCTGCCTTATTTTCGCCTGAAAAGTTTGGTAAATCCACACCTTTCAATTTAACTGTTCCATTTCTTTTGGCTGTTTTATAATTAGGTTGCACTGAAGGTGTGGGTGGAAGCAAATTGATATTATTGAGAGTGTTCTCTAAACTGTCGTGGTGGGAATTGGAGGCATGGTCAGCGGTTTCTGCTATAATTTGGTTTAATTCAGTTATTTTTCGTGCTTCTTCAGCTCGTCGTTTTGTAAGCTCAAGTTCAGCTGTTCGTTTTTGCAACTCATCTTCTTTCTGTCTTTGTTCTTGCTGGAAATGCAATAGTCTATCTTTTAGGTCAACATGTCGTTGTTCTAACTCTTCTTCTTGCCGTCGTTGTTCTTCTTGTATTTGTAAAAATCTGTCATTAGCCTCCTTAACTTCAGGATGTGTCTGTTCTTCGACTGAATAAGGTTTCGATATAGTTGATAACGATACAGAAACTGTTTCACCGTTGTCTTCTCGTTGTTTTATATGTTCGTAGGCTAATTTTTGGCTTTCGTCAACCAGAGCTCCAATTTCTTCAAGCTCTTTATCGAGATTTTCAATTAACGTGTCCGTATTTTCGTCGTGGGATGTACTAACAGCATAAATTTCCTTTAAAGCATTAATAATTTTTTTGATAATGTCATATTCTGAGCTTACCTTGTTAATAGCTCGTCGAATAGTATTCTTAGTCGTTAACTGTCCGTATAATTGAGTGTTCAGCAAGCTTTTTAGTTGATTTCTCGCTTTCGTAAGTCTTCCTTTCGCTGATTTCTTTCGTTCTCGAAGAATGTTTTCGTTTGTCGCCATTTTATAGTCAAATTTTTCGAGTCAAATTCGTGGTCAAATCTCGCTATTTTTCCACTCTAGATCCGGCTCCAAAGGACCAAATGTTTCTCCATCGTGAGAAAAGTTAAGACGATTTTACGTGGAACAAATAGCTTTCAGTTTTTTCGTGTATTTTAACAAGAAATTTACATAATATTTAACGGAATTCGCAAAACAATCTTTCGATACGACAATAAAATGTTCGTCTTACGTTTTTGCGCCCGCGGTCCTTGTCTTTTGCGGTCGCATTCCTGATCTCTATTTTTAACTGGATGCTGTCATAAGGACAGAAACAATAGCTTTAAAACTTGACGGCCTTTGCGTATATGAAACAACTAAACAAGACAGCATATAAATTCAGTGTGTCTTTGGTATTGATTCCCTTTTTTATTATATTGAATTTTTTAAATAAAAAAGAAAGCAAAGTTATTTACATGCGAGAATTTGAAATCATTTTACTGCAAACTCAACTGAAGTTTATCGATAAAGCCATTTATTTAAAGGCAGTTTAGTTTTATAGAGAACATTTTAATTTAAAACGTTTTGCGAAGCGTTTGTGGTTGAATTTTACCATAAATTGAAGTTTATATTACGTATAATAGCATACCTTACATATATTTTTGTAACTAACAGTGGTATTTTTTGGCGATTTTTCATTTGTGAGAATATTCTTAAAAAATTATCGTGTTACCATGACAACTACTTTAGATACTTCATGTTCGGAAAATACAATGGTTTTGTCAGTAAGGCGAGGGTTTCTGCATGCATGTATTTTCTAGTATAATTATACTAACTAGGATGAACAATTATATAAAGAATTTTTGTATAAACTTTATTAGCTCTTTATGTTTGCCTCAAGAGCACAGTACTCATGTAGGAGGCTCACGTTCATTAAAAAATTACAATAAAACACACAACACCCAGCAGACAGAGAATAAATAAAATAGTATGCCAAATTGCGCCAGAAATATATGCTGAATATGTAACTATATAAATTGCTAAAATATACAACTATTTAAAACGTGTTGATTGCTCAATAAATAATCTTACTGCGTTAAATATAGCTGAATTAGCATGAAAATTCAACATGGGTAAACCATTAAGTAACGAACCTACTTGCTGAGTTAAACTAAGAGATAACCAATTATTTCCAGCATTCTGCACAATAGAGGAAAGCATGGAATCGCGCAGCAAGCCGGGTGAGCTGTTCTGACAAATCGGCCATCTGATATAAACTTTTTCAATATATTTCGGATGGACATGAAACTTGCTACATCAATATAACTTTCCATTCCGAACAATCGTATGTTTTTTATTTTTGAGATTTAACGGTTTTTGGCGGGAAAATGACGTCACGAAACCTCCAGTTAAAATTTACTTTCAATATCTTAATAGTTTTGTCGCAGAATTTGGAAGAACATGTCATGAACAGTTCAAAACTGAAAACGGATTTTAAATATCTAAACCTAATCCAAAGTTATTTCACCATAAAAACCGTGAAAAATCTAAAAATAGTAACAAAATGGTGGAAAATTCGATTCTAAACTCCCTGTATCTCGTGATTAGATTAAGATATTTAAAATCTGTTTTCAGTTTTGAACTCTTCATGACATGATCTTCGACATTCTGCTTAAAAACTATTAAGATATTGAAAATAAATTTTAACTGGAGGTTTCGTGACGTCATTTTCCCGCCAAAAACCGTTAAATCTCAAAAATAAAAAACATACGATTGTTCGGAATGGAAAGTTATATTGATGTAGCAAGTTTCATGTCCATCCGAAATATATTGAAAAAGTTTATATTAGATGGCCGATTTGTGAGAACAGCTGACCCGGCGTGCAGAGCAGCAAAACATGGACAAAACATTAAGTAATGTGTTACATCTTCCTTAAATGCACCACAAATACAAGAAGGTGATTCGATACAATTCATTAAGTAAAGATAATAATCTAAAGCACAGTTTTTGAGTCTTAGTCTAGTGTGTAAAATGTTTAAATAACGATCCCCAAGATTGAATAGTTTATTAGCAGGAGGTACATAAAATAAATCACGAGTTAAATTATTTGTAAAAGAGTCAACTGAAGAAGAATTTCGTAGTTGTTCTGTAAGAGTATTCCAAAATTTTATAGTCGATGGTAAAAAGGACTTCTTAAGAAGATTTTTTTAATTATTGAGAAACTCGCGATCAAAAATACCATGATGCTTTGCGAAAAAATAATAAATTTTGTTGTTTTTTGGAACATGGCGGCAAAGGAGAGAACGTGTTTCAATTTTGCTCTATTGATCTCATGAAAACTCGCTCGATGTTACATCTAAGACATGAAATGGTATATTCAGCATATTTTCCTGTACTGGAAGTTAATAAAACGTCTCTACGACGTTTTAAACAACAACAACGTACTTCGAACTCTGGAGGTGTATACTTCGAATGCAGAAGCCAAGAAGGTACGAATATTTTAACTGCTTCAGTTCTGTTTTTATGTGGCTAGATCTTAAAAATAATTCCGTCAATAGCAACATATATGCCTAAACTTTGTGTCTTTTCTGCATCGATTTGATCTTGGCCTCAGATATTTGTATTTTTCCTTCTGAAGTGAGCGACCTTTCTTCGACATTAAAAGCCCCATTGTCGTTCGCCCCCACAAATTATCCTGCAAATACACCTTGAAATTTATGTCGATTTCACAAAACAATTATTGCGTGTGAAAGAGTGTTATCGTATGCCCAAAATAAATCTCAATTTATGCATGTATTGAAGCGTACTGTGTTGATAAAGGTCCATTTTCCTTCTGCAAACATTGTTATTGTATGTCATTTTTCGCGCCAACTTACAAAATCTATTCACCTTGGATATTTTAGATATTTTTACGTTTAAACCAATTGGCGCACTGTGGGACTTATAGTACATTGTAGTACAGTCTTTGAGGATAAAAACTGTTCCTGTTTGAAGAAATTTTAGGTGAATGGTCCTCGCACAATTTTTAAAAGTAAATGTTTCAGTTTCCCATTTTCCTCACTTTTTCCTAAAATAGATGGCTTTTGTTTTGATTGTTTTAAAATAGACTACCTAATGGTTAAACATTAATAGGTTTCCTAACTATGTAGCTTTGTAATCAAATACCATTATATTGCTGGCCAAAATCTAGAAGAAAACTCTGAAAAAAAAATTATGAGATTTTTTGATCATGAAAATGTTGATTTTCTGCCAAGTGGGCAAAAGAATGACTGAAGGCTTTACAAAATTTCAAAAATAATGCTTAATATTGATTGGCACACCGCAAGGTGTATCTACGCTTGAAGTTTATGTACTACACTTCAAAGTTAATATGGTTTGGGAAAATTTTAGGTGCATGGTCCTCGCAGAATTTAGCCATTTTCATCGTCTTTTCTTTTCGAGTTTTATTGCATTTAATTAAGGTGACTCTATGATGTTTTGCAAGGTGTAAGGAAATATGTCCTGAAAATGCAGTATTCTTCATGGTTATAAAACACTATGGATATCAAAACTTTTCTAAAGTGTATTTTAGCATTTAATGATTGTACACAGGTGGTTGCTATGGTAACATGAATTCATTTGCTAATTATTTTCTAACAAAATGATATTTTGTATTGTTTTCTTTCCCTACTTTTTCTAACATTTGAGCATTTTCCATTGAGCCCTTAGTGTTTCTAGCACATACATCAGTCGTTGTAAGCAGACAAATAATTTTCAAAAAAAATTCTCCTTGTTTATCAATTCCTTTAGGATCATTGCAATGGTAACATAATTAACCCGTTGAGTGGCAACACTCTTCCCTTGACAAGTAAAAATTGTCTGTAGGGGAGTGCACCGGATTTCAAATTCCGGCCGGATTTAATGAATTTTCCGGTATCCGGCCGGATTTGGAGAAAATCCGGCCCGAATTAAATTTCTGTCTTCACCTTAAAAAATTCACCAAGAATGGGATAAACCACCAATTTGGCAGCTTTAAAGTTTAAAAAACACTTATATTATTATAAAATATTAAGTTATTAACAAAAAGATGTTTAAAAAAGGTTTAATTAAACACAATAAAAAATCTAAACTGACACTAACTAAAAATAGTAAAAAACATAAACCGTCATTTTGAATACTGATTTATCCCCAATTGTCCCCATTCCCGGTTTATCTCAAATCCGGCCGTAATTTTTGTCCAAATCCGGCAAATCCGGTTCCGGACGGATTTGAAAATTCCAAATCCGGTGCACCCCTAATTGTCTGGCATTAGACAGAGTAAAATAATAAAGTAGGGTGCATCAGGGTGCATTGCCACCTAAAGGGATAAACAATATAACAATTCAGCTGAGTAAATATTATGTGGAATTAGCGAAAGTAAAATACTGTACTAATGTCCCATCTTACTGTTTTAATAGTTTTTTTGTTTCATAACTTTTTGTTTCATAACTTATATAGAGCCTTATTAGAGTCAACCTACTACCTCTTTCGTCTAACAGGCTAGACCTAAATTCAAAACACATTATTTTAAGTTTTTAAACCCCACTTACTCAAGCTATATAAATTCTGGAGTTAAGGCAACAGAACTGAAGTTGTGTACATTTTATTTCTGGAAAAATAACTCAAACCTGTTCAAACATGAAAATTCCAAGCTTACTTAATATTCATACCTTTTATAGATTTTGTAAAAAGCAATTGGGATTTCACTCTGCTCTGGATTTATTTTCACCTACTTGGCCTGTCGTTGCACATTCATTATAACAAGGATAAGTGTCTTTTTGTGAGAGATATCTTAAGGACATCACATTAATGAAGGTTCTTTGTAGGTTTTCATGGTGACTAATGATGAAGTTTTGTTTTGTAGAAACACCACATATATTTATTATTATTCTCAATGAGTTCTTTGAGAATCTCAGACCCAAACTTCAAAGGATTTTCCAGAGGAACGTTTTCTCGACCCCCTACTGTAGATGTGTCATTATACAAAAATTGGATAATGCCTCTTTCAGGATCCTGGCTAAAAGCCTGGTCAATGCTAACAGTAACTGTATTAGGACTTAACAAATGCTTTGAAATAAATATATGTGGCGTTTCCACAAAACCCATAAAACTCATGTTACCTAAAACTTGATTTACATGCAATTACATCGTAACATACTGTAGCCTGTTGACCTTCTGTTGTTAATTACGTGCTGCAATTCGGTTGCAGACATGCTTCACTTTTGGTTTGCATGTTTGTTTAAACAGAGAAAGTGAACATTATATTTTATGATATTCAAATGATATTACACTGACAATAATAATTTAGTTATGTATAATAAGTTAGATATGGCAATATATAAATTAAGTTTGTCTTGTTTGAAAAACCATTAAAAATTATCTATAAACTTCCTTTACAATTATTCAGTATCTTGCTTGCATGTTTTTGAAATCAATTTGACTTATGACTTATTTTGATCAAAAGCGAGTGCAGTCCGCCATCTTCGATATGCATACCATTATGCATACGTCACAAGTAGAGTCAAAAGCGAAATTTTTATCTTGCAAACCACATATCATTATCAATATGAAACTCAATTTTCCGAAGTCTTTTTAGTACTCAATTAACTCGCAACATTTTATAAAACTTTTAGAAGAAATTTAGCCCCACATGAAGAGGTATTTAAAACAAGTTTATCCTGCTTGTGACGTCACCAAAAACTCAGTTAATTAGGTCATTATAATACAAAGATGGCGGACTGCACACAGTTTTTGGTCAAAATATTTCGAAAACCAAGCAAGGTACGAAAAAGTTGTAAAGAGTCTTCATATATAACTTTAAAAGTTCTTTCAAATAAGAAAAAGTTAATTTTTATTGCGATATCCCTTTAAATATACGTTTAATTTTGTTCATGCAATTAGTAAATGTATACTGTCAATTATTGGTTTCCCTTCCTTCTTTTGTACGCGCTCCAAGAACGTTTTATTTGGCGCTGGGTTAATGTCATTTCCTTTCCTAGCTGTTCCTCCATGAGTTTTTCGCAAGTCTGGGCCGTGTCTCTATTCTTTTTGTCCTTCTCCCCTACGTCAAAGCATTTTCCATTAAATCTTTTTGTTCAGCTGTAAAGCGAATGTTTTTCCTCAACTTTGTCTTCATTGCACTGCCTTTAAGTAGACTGCAGTAAAGTAGATTTATTCTTGATTGCTTCCTTCAAGTTGCTCTGAACTATTAAACCTAACGTCACGAACATCATTAGCAAGCTCTAATGCTTGCACTACTGGAATTGATGCTTTTATCTCTTCCAACGTCTTTGACGCTTTCTTTCTTTCTAAACACTTTCTACTGTTTAGATACTTCTGCAATGGTTTCTTACGAAGGAATACTTTATTGAAACTAGGACATTTATTGTTGTTGATTTTGCTTGCGTTTGGATCTGTATTTATGTTGCGTACCTTCAGCTGTTTTGTTTGGGCTCCCTTTTTTTGTTTTTTAAACTTTGGCTCGACATTCTCAGCACTACTTTGATCAAATTCCGAGGTCACTCCAGTAGAAAGGCAAAGAGTTGATATGTAACAAGGCCACAATTTTTTAATCTTGTTCTTTTTCAAATGCAAAGTTGCACCAACGTTGGTCAGCTCCCTTGCGTCAATTGTATGGTCATTCTTGAAAGTGAAATCTGCATAAGATGTTATTTTATCGAGAGATTTTGCGCTGCAAGGTTCCTTCGTTCGGTCGATCATAATTTCGTACACGTGTGTTCCTCTTAAATGTTCTTTTGTCCCATCCACTATGTCTTCGCTCGTAAGTAGGTCATTCCCTCTTTTCATCCATCCTTTTGTAGCAAACTTGAAAGTGGCAAAGTGCGAATCCAATGATGTCTTCCCCTTCTGGGCCTCGAATAACGAATACCTTTCAATGTGTATAGAGCATGTTTCATGTAACCGAGTAAGCCATAATATTACGGAAGTGTTATGGTAATGCGGTCCATTATCTGACAATATGACTATCGATTTTACATCTTCGTGTCGGGATTTAAAGTTGTTAAATGTTGCTTCGAATGCACTCACCGTAAAGTACCAATTTTGAGTACAATCACCATTTGAAAAGACGTCGTGTATTTCTACTTGGATTTCTTCCGATTCTTCCGATTTAAAGAAAAACATACTGCCATGACCTGACACCCCCTTCTTTCCCAACCAATCTCGTTGTGGTTCTCTAAATTTATGGAGCAAGAGCTTCATCATATAGTCGCATACAACCACTGCTTTACCGGGTCTTAATCCAACCACTTCCTCCATAAATTTCATTCTCTGATATTTGCCACGAACGAGTTGAGCAATGTATACATCAAGATTTTCTTGCACTTTACGCACTTGTTCTTGGTAGTAGTATTTGCGAGACATGCTTAAGGTGCTGTCAAAAATAGTCGCTTGTAGATCGTCAAAGAGAGTGAATCGTTGAGCACATTCGTCGCATACTTGTGTGTGATTTTTACAGCAATTAGCTTTGTCGTTCAATAACCATGCCATGCAGTGGAATGCGCAAGTGTTATTGGTATTGATTTTCGAAGAAAAATTAGACAGTAGGTGACCTTTCAAGATAGTAGTTCGTTTTAAAAAGTCGCTGAAATCTGGCACGGGAACGCCCACTTCGATCATAAGTACAGGAGAATCAACTGAAAGAGGATTCAACGATCTGTTTTCAGTGTCTTCATCGTTTAGATCTACCATAGTTACTCTGCTGGTTGTGCTATCCTCATCAAACTCTTCATTTTCGGCCGGTATGTCATCCTCAGTAGGAAGACCTGCAATCTCCTTGCTTAGCATCTCAATCAATTCTGCGCATTTTTTCCAGTTCTGTGTACCTACTTCATCACAAATATTACACAAACCAGCCCTCTCTGCCATTTCTTTAAAGTTACCAGCATTTATACCATCGCGGAATTTTGTTTCTGATATCGGTTTGGTACCCAGCTTTGCACATTCATCATAGTACTTTTTGTACAAATGACTTTTCCCATCTTTCAGCCACATAACGGGTTGTTGATTTTGGGCGAATAAATCGGAAATCCAGGATGATTTGGAACCTTCGCACTAAGCCATTCTGTGGAAGGATCTGCAGGTGTTATCGGGATGATGGGTGAAATTTATAACGAATGCAAGATCTTCTGGGGCAATCCGAAATCGTCTTACTTGCTTCACTTTTTTCACTGTTGCTCCAGGGCCATGTTGCTGTGCATGTTTACGCGCTTCTGTCAGCTCATAGTCTGTACACTGTTTTTTAACTCTTTATTTTTAAGACGCGGTGCAATTGCGCTTAACAGCCTGATTTTTCCAGTTGCGCCGTGGCAAATTTTTTTCCATAGACAGTCGGACTCCTCATTGATAGTCGGACGCATCATTGATCCGCGTCCAGGCCTCCGCGCGTTATCAATGAATCCCTTCGTAACCCACTGGTGCACCATATGTCCATCACTCCACGTTGTTCTTCTTCGACCACGTGTAGAAAGATGAACGATTTACTTCGCGATGCCATAATAAATCTACAAACTTGTTTTTCTGGTTCCGAAAATACTCAAGAACGGTTAATGCGAGTTAAAACTATATATCATCCCTTTTGAAGAGAATCAGGATAAGATAACTAGCGTGCGTGGAAATAGTGGAAGATTCAAAGCGACACTAATCAATACCACTTTTCACAAATAGAATTATTGCAGAAAACCCTGTGTACGGAATACATATCATGTAGCCCGGCCACTATTTCAATGGATACGTATATACCAGATCTTATTGCCTCGTTCTAATATACAAGTTGAAACTAATTACTAAAACAATATTACGAATTGATACTATAAACTAAGGAAATATCATGGAAGACTTTTAATGTTTAATATTATGCTTAGTATGTTTTATAATATAAAATATTTTCTCCCAGCGACGCTAATTAATCATAATCTGTCAAACACCAATGTACGGTTGTGAGGAACATATTTGCATATATATTACACCACATTTAAGCTCTCTATAGCATGAGAAATTAATCCATTACTGCCAACTAATTACTGCCACGCATTCGCGTATCCACTAACATCTTGAGCTACCTATAGCGTGAGAATTAGATATAATGCTTTAAATCTAACTGCATGGCTCGTTCTCAAAATAACTACTTGACTGCGTATCCGCGTATCCACTAGAATAAAGAGCTACATATATATGACAATTTAATCTATCAATGATAAGTCCGGCTATATGCCTCGTAGCTACATTTACTGGGCCACCATCTAATTATTAATCTATTGAGAATAAATGTAGATGTATTAATACATCGTATCCATGATTTTTGAAAGGCATAGCTTAAAAAGTGGATTGGTATTCTGCAATGCCAATCGCTCCTGTCGGATGTCATCACCACACAAGGTATGAAGCCACAATGTGTCATGCTCAGATTTTGACATCTCAACCAAGCAATACTGATTTTGAAATCACCAATTGCGAGCGATGAGTATCCGCTGAATATTTTGTTTAAGGGCTCGGGCCAATGATGCGTCCGACTATCAATGAGGAGTCCGACGATCTACGGAAAAAAATTTGCTGCGCCGTGCGCCTCCCTTCAGTATGTTTGTGATAAACCATCCATGACCTCAGATATTTTCTGTTGATATTTTTCTCCTTTATTCGCGCAATTGTTTATCCGTGTGTTGGCAGTGACATCTTGTAGCAATTCCAACCCATCTCCTTGAGAAATTTTATTGCACTGGCCGACTGTATTTTGTAGTACCATTCTTGCAGAAGCCTTCATTCGTCTTTTTGTGACCTCACTGGCTTCTGTGTAATTAACACGCGGTCTCCCAATTGATGCCGTGTTGGTAACGGGGGTTGTGCAAGTGGCTGGTGATGGTATCGTGTTGCTGTTCATGGAGGTTCTACAAACGGCTGGTAATGGCATTTTGGAACCTTCCGCTTCCTTGATAAATGCCATCATTGTAGATCTGCATTTTCGACAAGGTTTTTCTTCTCCGCTGACTTTAAATCTACCAAGCACTTTCAGCCGCAATTGGTGATCAACATTCTTCAGTGGTAGAGGACAGAGCCTTTGACTTTGAAGCCCTCTCTGACTGGTCGTACAGCTTGGTATAGGACATTTTTTTATTGTGCGGTTGTGAAGCATCCTAGATAACCAACATTTCAAACACATAACGGAACCTTTCGAATTCTCGAGTTCAACGGCAGCAACTCCCAATTGGAGGTAGTTATTTTCCGTAATCGTTCGTAATTTTTCATCACGTCTTATGCCACTTTTCTTCCGTCACCTGGATGTGTGAAAAATGTTTTGAAGGTATTCAACTTATTTTGTTAATTAACTTCCTTTAATAACAACTTAAATAACGGGGGCAAAGGTTCTATATGGTTGATGCGTTTTTAGGTACGGTATATAAGAAACGATTGGTGGAATATTGTATTTGCGGCACCACATATGTTGATAATAAAAACGACGTGAATTACGTAAAATATCGTGGTGTTGCGTAAACATTATCGTGCTATCTAATGGCAACATATGCAACAAAAGTTACAAACACAATCAAATTTTGCTAAGAACACGTGCGCAAAGCTATCTACAGTAAGTAGGGCGCCTTCGGCAGTCACCTTGTTATTCGAGTCTGGTCACGGGGCACAGCTCTATGCACCCCTTCGACACAGAGAGCACAAATTTAATTTTTACTTTTGCTATTTTATGCAACTATGAACCTATCGCCGTTGTATATCATAAAATAAGATGAGAATAATCTTAGTTCCAACAAATTTGACATCGTAGGAATAGGTTTAGCGAACTCGCCATGCAGGTGAAGTTGTGTAAATATTGATTGGTTCTGAACTATGTGCTTTGCAATTTATTTATAACTATGATTATTCTCATCATTCATTTTGGCACTTGTGCTCAGCTCAATTTTTCTAATGTAAATATCTCGGCGAGTATTTACCCCCCTTTAAAATAAAACCCACCATTGAAATCCTCATAAAATAACCTTTCGAACGGGGGGTCAAGTGCCGTCAAACCGAAACAATCATATATTTATACTCACCACAAACCGAAACAATCATATATTTATACTCACCGCTTCGCCAAAAATTCAAACGAGAAAAAGAGAAAAAGCTGAATATATTCTAAACTTTGGTGTCATTTTCTGAAAGGATATATGTGTAAAATACTCTTTGTATTCAAGCGCTTTCGTGTAGAAAGTTTCGTATGAATACGGCGAGCAGAAATATTTATTTTGAATTTTTCAAGTATCGGGTTTTACTCGCACGCACTTGTATTACGTAATACTTGGCCAATAAGGAGCTCCCTTTAGCCAGGATGACGTCAAACTCACGCGTATGGGTGCACTTTGACCTGTAGAAATGGTTCTGGCATTTCCAGAGTCACGCGATACAAGCATCGCATTGTTTTGACGGTTTTTAGTCGTATTTCCGGTTGGGATTAACGCATATTCGTAGCAGAAATACAAAATTCGGCACTAAATGTCGAACTTTAAAGATAGAAGCTTGAAAACAACACTATACGTGTTATTTTTAACTTCTTAATACATTAAGAAGATCAGAATGAGCATACGTCTCAATGGGACGAAGTTCTATTCGGCGAAAGGTATGTTTATGTTTATAATTTGTCAGTAATATTGCGTAATTTGATCATATAGAAGCTCGTTTGACTTTCAAAGCTCATAAATCGTTATAATGTTGCCATTGACTAAAACTATCGTTACGAATGAAGAGATTTCGTTGCACTGAATCGAATGGTGGGATTTTTGTCCACATAGCATTCAACGAACCGAAGATATGACATGTCAAAGTCGTATTGTATGAGTGCCATACGATAATAGGGTCGCGCTGAGAAAGAGTTAACTGGAATAGCTGTAAACATTAAAGTCTGTGATTGACCGAAAAATAGCCAATCCATTTTATAATAGATGGTTTAGTATCATTGGATTTTAGTCGCACTTTCCCGAAATTGTATTTTTTTAACTGCGAATTGCGAAAACCTGGTGTAACTGTAATTTTTAATACAGGTTCTCAACCGAGTCTGCTAACTTATCTTTTGCACTTCATCGAAGGTTTTCCAATCAAATAAACGAATTTTGGTTATGGGCGGACCATTAGAAATTGTGGGAAGGGGGTGGCAATTTTCTGGTCCTGGATATTCATTTCTACTAACGACATTGTGCAAGTTTTTTTTCAGCCATGTTTGTTTTTGTAAAGCAAAGTGAGCCTGTCACAAAACGATATTAATAATATTATGTATCAACTTTATACATCCTTAAACATATATAATGTTTAGCTATAAGGGTTTCTCAGTCTATCATATTGTCTATATGCGATTTAAATGCCAGATATAGACGTCCATTAAAGTTTATATTTTTCGTTTATAAGGTTTATTTTTGGGACCCCTCTTAATAGCGTTAAAAGTTCGAACCTTGGGACATACATTCAGTAATTGCTAGCGTTTTGGTCGAACTTGGACGAACTTTAGGGAACGTATAACTACTAGGAAGCGCCAACATTGTTTCGCTGAATATAGAAATGATGAAATTTGGAGTCACTAGATCGTCGGAAATGGCATTTTCATAACCTTTTTGTCCAACCCCACCACTCCCCTAATGTGCGCCCTTAGTTTGAAGACTTTTTAAAACTGAATGTCTTAATAACACATCACGTGTAAAACATAGTGTGACAATTATTCTAGATAATCTTCAGACGTTGCAAGTGCTTTTAAATCTGTAATTTCAAGGAAAAATATTTGCCGCCATTATTATTATTAACAACCCCTCCCTCCCATTTACCCCCCCCCCTGCCCATAAATAATTGTGTTATGTTCGTTTAACTGGCAAGCTATTTTTTCCCGATTTGGGCTTCAGCAAGATTTTTTTCCCAGTTAACTGAACTTAGACGATTTTTTTTTCTCCAGAAATTGTCACCCCAATCTGCCAATTTCTAATGGTCCGCCCCTTATGAGCATGCTCAGTATTCAACATACGGGTTACGTAATTACTTACATGATATCGAGGCAGTCAATCGAATCGAACATTTGCGAAAATCGTAACCAAGGAAGGCCGAATTTATCGTGAAAGGATTCAATTTTTTATATTTGATATCAAATCAAAACATATTTCACAAACAAGATACAGCAAAGTATGTGGATTTAATTTAATAACATTTGGTCGCATTATTGGGATGTTTTGGAAACGAAAGAAGGTAGGATTTCTTGCTTTTTCGAGTGTGTCACATGCAACTTTAGGGTTTTTTCGAGGGGTTTTTAATAAACAGTTTGTCATTTCTTAAAACTAATTAAAAACTGCTAAAACATCAACCATTATTGGCTACAAAACAATGTTCGATTCATTTTAAATATTTATGATTCGTGCAGTAGCCAAACAGACAAAAACAGGCTTTTTGCAAGAAAATATATTCTGCTCTCAATGTTCAATAAAAGACAAAGACAAAATATTAAATTAAAGAAACAAAACGATTTATAATCAAGAGCGTTCTATAGCTTATAACTCCTTGTCGACAATGCTTAAATTTTATTTTGTGTGAAATTCGTCTCGGATAATCCCTGCCAAAACTGCTTTGATTTGGTTGTATGAGACTTCATGGCGTAGGGCGTCCCTAATTTGTCGAAGGGTCGGTAAGCCGGCTTCGATTAGCTGAACAATCCTATCACGATATAGGCTGTTGATATTCATTTCGCTGACAAGTTTTTCAAAAGATATCATAGGAGCTCCAGCACAATAAGCGTCGATTATATAAACTTAACTTCTGCTGTGGGGATTTCAATTCGCAGAAACCTGGCAATAGACTTTATGTCAGTATGGCTTTTCTCAAACATTTTCACTGCTTCAATTTTTTTGGTTGATGGTTTATTTTTTTCATATAACGCCTTCAAACTTTGATTCTGTTGTATAAATTAAATGGAAATATGGAAATACTGCTCTGCGAAGATCAAATATAGACTATATAACAGTGTTTCGGTGATATAGTTTTGGCAGTTTGCATTCACTTTTTATCAGATAAATCAAACAACTATGATATAAACCATGCAGTTTTCACTTATAAAGGCACGTAAAGTTTACCTCGCTAGACTACTTTAAGTATTTGCCTTCGGTATATGTTCTATTGTGTAAAACGCCTGGTCTAGACTAAGTTAAAACTGAAAAAATATATCTTTTTTTAATATACGCGAGTACCCCATACTAATAAGGCGTAGCCTTGACGTCTGAAATATATGCATAATTTACGAAAAACAACTTTTGCTTTATATAGTTGTATATTACCTTTCTGGATGTTGAAGGAAGTTTGCTATATTTTTTTTGCTGTTTGTTTCATTTGTCAAAACAATGTGCTGTGAAGTCATTTTTTACTTATATCTCTCGTTATATATACTTTTCTGCCTCTCTGTACTATAAATAAATTATGAAGAGCATTTGAGGATAATTTTAGGCTTTTTAAAGACAAGTATATTTAAAAGTTTTACGTTGTAACAAAACTCCAAGGACAAGGCAACACAAAACCACAGCATACATTTAAAGCCGTATGGTAGTTGAAAAAATATATACATTTACCTTTAATTTTTAAGGGAATAAATAATTTTGCGTAAAAAACAAATGTACTAACCTTTTTACTTCGCAACTTTAGTTTCTTTGGTGTATTCTCAGCTTTTTTTTGTTTTCCCGCCTTTGAAAATTTTAAATTCCTGACTCTACAGTTTTACTTTGAAACATGGATTCGTCCCCGGATTTATGATCCTTAGTAGCAAAGGCCTGGTTACTAAGTTTTGAGCGATATTTTGAAAATATTCTCGATTTTTAAAAAAATCTCCTCTTAATTTTCCTTAGAGGCAAAGGGCACGCACAAGTCATTACTTGATCGGAGTGTATACTCAGATCTTTGACCAACCCGAATAGGACAAAGATCAGAGATATATCCAGGAACTAATCCATTTTTAATCTTATAGAACAAAGTAACTTGATGTATTTTCCTTCTGTCACTAAGCTTATATAAACCAATATCTTGCAATACACTCTCCCTGTGTGTACCCTTCATAGCCCCAGTTATTAACCTTCCAGCATCAGTTTGTACGGATTCAAGCCAATCAGATCCATATTGTGGACCCCCTCTCTCCTCCGCAGAGGCTTTAGTTTTCTTAGGATTTAATATTAAGATGAGATACATTTCACTACACTTTACATGGCGGATCTTGGAACACGAGCGTAGCCGCTGGGCGAAGGAGCGCAGGCGGCAAAGGGAAAGGCGAAGGAAGGCGCGAAGCCTCTGCACGATTTGCATCGCAAAGTGAGACAAAGTGGGACAAAGTGTAAACATCGAAACAAAAGGTGATTTTTAAGCTAAACTAAAATTAGATCATTATTTAATGCATGATTGATTGACCTCATTGACTAGTGCTTGCATGTTTGTGGATGGTCAAAAGTAATATTTTTTAACATTTAATACACAAAGCAAACAATCGTATATTTTACTCACCGCTTGGCCAAACATTCTGTATTTTCTTATCGAGAAAAACTTGAATATTTCTTGAACTCTTCGGAATTCGCCACCAGTCAAAGAAGTAAAATACTCCTTGTATTCAAGCACTTTCGTGTAGAAAATTTCTTTTGAATACGGCCAGTAGAAATATTTATTTTTAATTTTTCAAAATATCGGGTTTTTACTCGCACAGTCGCACGCGCCTGTCACACGCTGATGTTCGGGAATTACACACGTAAAAACGCACAAGTTTGTTACAAGTCTGTTCACAAGCTGTTAACAAGATGTATTCGCACTGCTTGTCACAAGTTGTCAACAGGTTTGGAACAACTTGTTGACAACTTGTAACAACCTTGTCGAAATTATCAGACTTGTTGCAAGGTTGTTCTGACAAGTCTGTGACATGCTTGATATAACAAGATTGTTACAACCTTGCGTTGACAACCTTGTAACATCCTTGTTATATCATGGCTGTAACAAACTTGTTAGCACAATCTTGTAACAAGGCTGATAATGCCATCAAGCTTGTTACAAGTTGTTAACAGCTTGTTTCAAACTTGTTACAACAAACTGGGAACAAGCAGTGCGAACACAACTTGTTGACAGCTTGTAAACAGACTTGTAACAACTTGTTTGCAGACTTGTTCAACTTGTGCGTTTTTACGTGTGTAGTTCACAATCAGACCAGGAATGGACATACCATAATAAAAGATGAAGTTTTCAAGATACAAGCTCAAAAATAACACTCTAAGTAGTGTTTTGAATTCGCTTTCGAACAAGGGTAATACAACGAGGATGCGTCGCAAGGATCCGAAGTTATGTTCGCCGAAATGTAGGCCTACTTTGCCTAGTTTATATTTTTATCAAGTGTATTAAACATTGCGTGATTTGATATTAATATACAAAAACCCGCTTGACTTTCAAAGGTCATAAATCGCTATAGTGTTGACATTTCACTAAAACTATCGATAGAAACTAGGAGATATTTTTGTACTGAATCGAACGGTGGTATTTTCATCTAAATAGTTATAAGTAATACCATGGTTTTTAAGAATATAGTGATTAAATCTCCAGCAAACCGAGGGAGGTTTGTGAAAGTCCCGAGGGAAAGCCTGAGGGCGAAGCCCGAAGGCGTCCCGAGGGCCTTTCACAAACCTCCTCGGTTCGCGGGAGATTTAATCACTATATTCTTAAAAACCATGGTATTAGTTTGTAATACCATGATGACCGAGGTGAGGCTAGTGTTTTCATTGTACAAAATTAATTGATAGTACGAGTATTGTGTAATACAATGCATTATGATCAGTGATGTATACAACAATTTTCCATTGTCGGAAATTCGTTTGCGAATAAACAATTCTTAATATACGTGTGTCAGTGCCGGGTGCATGTGCATGCATGCATATAAAATCGGTTACTTTTTAACTCAACTCTTGTTTTTGGACGCTCACTAAGAATGATATGGCGGATAAACGTTTCTGGTTTGTTATGGAAGCCGATGTTCAGAAAGTTAGAGATAACAGAACGCCTGAGAATACTATCAAACACACTAGGTGGAGCACGAATGTTTATAAAGCATGGGCAAAGGCAATAAATACCGAGTTTCGTGATTTTGAAGCCGAGAGTGAAGTATTCAAGCGTGTGCCAGATTTGCAGGAGATGAGAGTTGACGAAATTAATCCTGACTGGTTTAGCCGATTAACGCTAGAAGTACGGAAGAGAAACGGTAAAGAATACCGCCATAAAGTCGTGTATAGTCTTTTTTGTGGTTTAAACCGAACAGTTCAGTTGCAATATCCAAAGTTAAACCTGTTTAATTCGGCTGAGTTTAAGCCGCTTCAGCAAACGCTCGATGGGAAGCTGATGCCAAAGCCCAATGAAGAAGAGAGTAGATGCAGTGACGGTTAGCGATGAAAGGGTATAGATTTGAGCGGGCTACTACAAGGAGCTAATTGTGGAACTGTGAACATCAACATTAATATGAGTAAATAAATTACTGTCTTTATAATATAGTTGTGTGAAATGTTTAGTGAAAAGTGAATATTAATAAGTCGAGTAATTAACACTTTATCTTACTGTCATTAACATTGTAGTGTAATTATTTTGTTTGCGGTGTAAAAGCTATTAAGAAAACTCTTTGTCGTGTCTTTGAATTTTGGCTCATGACTTTTAATCAGGGAGAAATTAGAAATCTTCCCGGCTTTGCCGGGAGAATTAGATATCTCCCCGCTAAGCCGGGAATATCGTGATTAAACCACCCGGCGAGAACAAAAGAACCCGAGGTCATCATGGTATTACGTACATTAAACCAAAGATACGAACCTCCAAATAAATCAGGTCGAAACCGACTGAAGGTCGCGTTTGTTTATAAATATTGCTGAAGTTGAAATAGTTGAATTGTATTTTTAGTCTTGATAATAAATTTAATAATGGTTCTGTATGCTATACATACTCATTTTTTTCTTTTATGCGGTTTTGGACACATTTCTAAAAATACAAATGTCAAGTATAAATTTAAATAAAAGTTTCTTCGCTTGCAACCAAAACCTGTTCGCTAAAACGTTGTTTCCGTGCATTGTTTTATACTGTAGATGGAGACCTTGTGTAGAAAAAATGCAGATGTACGTTTTCTCGCAAACTGAACATAATACTTTCTTATTTCGTAGAGCTAGTAAATAATCTCTTTGTCAGCTTGTTGCAGTATTGTAAAGAGATATTTTCTCAGTCATTTTGACTTGAATTTTGCGTTTGATAATTATACGCCCCCCCGGTTTACCGCCATATTGGGTGTGGCATCGTGCAGAGGCTCAATTAAAGCCTTTGCGGAGGAGAGAGGTGGACCCCCATCACAAACAACGTATGCATATTCAAGGTTCGAACGAACTAACGACTTGTACAAAGTCGTCAAAGTTGTTCTAGAATATTTAAATTTTAAACCTTTGAGAAGATTCAATTTTTTTAGAGCTTTTTCACGTATATTAAAAATATGTCGAGTCCAAGACATTTCGTTAGAAAACAAGAGTCCCAAATGATGATGGGCACATACTTCCTCAATTACCTTATCGTCTAATTTTAAAACAGGATGAACTGGCTTATCTTTCTTAAGAGAAAAAATCATAGTTTTTGTTTTAGACGAATTCATAGTTACTATCCATTTATCAGACCAGGAGTGAATAGTACTCAAATCATCATTAAGAACCTGAGCGGTCTGTACTGGTGATGAAACCTCTTGAAGTAAACAAGAATCATCAGGGAATTGAAAACATTCACTAGAAACATCAGCCTGGATATCATAGATGTATATCAAGAATAAAAGAGGCCCCAAACAGACCCCTGAGGAACACCTGATGTAATTTCTTTCCATGACGAGCATGTATCTTCTAAGACAACACGTTTAATTTTTTTAAAATATGTTTGAAGCGAAACCAGGATTATTCGTAATAAGTTTTTAGACGTTCTCTGGTTTTTAAATATTTATTATTACAGAGAAACACTTGAATCGTGGCACACTGCATGGACAAAAAACTCCGACAACAATTCAAAACATTTACCGAAACATTACCGCTTTCTACTTAAGTCATTAATCTTGTATGTAGGCGGAACTGTCATATTTCTGTCATTTTGTATCTATATGTGATTGTAAACCGTTGTAATTGTCACACTCTCATTGTAATCCACCCGTTGAAGACTGCAGACTGGCAGTCGAAAGCTCGTAATAATAAATATTTAAAAACCAGAGAACGTCTAAAAACTTATTACGTTGTTTTCTGCCACTTAAATAACATTCAAACCATTTATACAGTGGGCCATCAATCCCCAAACGTTTTAATTTTAAAAGGAATCCCTCATGCCAAACTTTGTCAAAGGCTTTGGAAATATCTAAAAAGACCGCTCTTACTTCGTTACCCCTGTCTAATGCCTCATGTATTCTATTCACAATATAAACCAATTGCATTACTGTGGAATCGCCAGGACGGAAACCTGATTGAAAGCGATAAAAAACCCAATACTTTCAAGATACGAGTATAATCTATTAAATACAATCCTGTCAGTAATTTTACTTAAGCAAGACAGAAGTGAAACAGGACGATAATTGTTTTTGAATTGGCGATTTTCATTTTTATATAAAGGCAATACATTGGCCAATTTCCAAGCTGATGGAAACTGGCCAAGAACAAACGAAGTATTTATAAGTTTTGTAAGCGGCTTGCCTAACCCATTCATACATAGCTTATAAGCATCCGATTACTAACTCCATCAGCACCGCAAGCCTGCGATACGTCTAACTGATTAAGTAAGATAAATACTTCGTCTTCAGTAACTGATATATTAGATAAACCAGAATTTGTTTGTTGAGCAAGAGTGGGTAATTGAACTCTATTTGCGGGTAAGTATGCTTGACGTACAAAACTTTGGAAATATCTAAAAAGACCGCTCTTACTTCGTTACCCCTGTCTAATGCCTCATGTATTCTATGCACAATATAAACCAATTGCATTACTGTGGAATCGCCAGGGCGGAAACCTGATTGAAAGCGATAAAAAAAACCCAATACTTTCAAGATACGAGTATAATCTATTAAATACAATCCTTTCAGTAATTTTACTTAAGCAAGAAAGAAGTGAAACAGGACGATAATTGTTTTTGAATTGGCAATTTTCATTTTTATATAAAGGCAATACATTGGCCAATTTCCAAGCTGATGGAAACTGGCCAAGAACAAACGAAGTATTTATAAGTTTTGTAAGCGGCTTGCCTAACCCATTCATACCAAGCTTATAAGCATCCGATTACTAACTCCATCAGCACCGCAAGCCTTCGATACGTCTAACTGATTAAGTAAGATAAATACTTCGTCTTCAGTAACTGATATATTAGATAAACCAGAATTTGTTTGTTGAGCAAGAGTGGGTAATTGAACTCTATTTGCGGGTAAGTATGTTTGACGTACAAAATAGTCATTAAAAACATCAGCTTTCTCCTTAGGGTCAAAAATATAACTATCACCCTCCTGTAACGGTGGAACTGAAACACCAGCTTTAATACCATATGATTTAATTATATTCCACCATTTTTTAACTGAAGTTGATGCATTGGACAAGAGAGAATTAATTTTCTTATTATGATCTTTTTTAGCATTGCGAACAAGGTTAACAACAAGATTCCTTTGCTCCCGATATTTCTGCCAATTTAAAGACGTTTTGAAATTCGAAAACTTTTTTAAAAGCCTATTACGTTTTCTCATAGCCCTGCGGATTGTTCCGCTCATCCAAGGTTTATCATTGGGGCGTATCGTTAAAATTTTGCTAGGAATAAAACATTCAACTACATTAAGAAATAATGACAACCATCTCTCGTATATTTCATCAATATTTTCCGTTATAGAAGAAAAAGTGCTCCCCCAATTAGCACTTGCTAAAGCAGAATTTAATTGATGTTGGTCAACATTAACATAATCACGTACAATTCTTTTGAAACATTTAGGTCTATATCAGCCTAGTCCCAGGCTCTCTCTCCATTCGCTGCTTTGATATATTTAAATAAGTCTTACAAGTTTTATGCCTGGGTGTGCTGTGCGGAACGCTTCAGTGAGAGAGCCTAGCCGATTTCGGTAAAATGGTCCCTGACTTCAAAAAAGTGGTCCCTGGCCTGGTTACCAAGCATACATATATGGAAATTTCCTTTGCATTTATAATTAAGTCATTAGTTTTGCTCTAATGCTGTCGGAACAATGAAGTAGGCTACGTTTCGCGGCCATACGGTCAGAATGGAATAACAGGCTAAATATGACTCGTGTTTACTAAAATATATAGCCATATTAAATGCTATCTAGAAGCTTGAAAATTATGCCGAGTCTCCGACTAAGAATGTTTTGACAACACCGCAAATATTTCCAATCTCCTCCGCAATTTAAACCTGTCAAGTAGAAAGCGTAGTTGTGTATACCAGTATGGTCTAGTGTTGATCACAACTTGCGAGTACATAAATAACATCAACGATTGCTCAAACTCGGTATCGTAAATTTGTATATAATTTTTTTTAGTTGAGCACATTTTTAATACAGTTTGATTTGGTTATGTAGACATCGAACATGAACATGATGAACAAACATTGTCGTATTTATAATTAAATGGTTACTTGTATATATAAATTTTCCGCCATATTAAAAATACTGAAATCTGCTAGGCGTTCTGAAGCACCTTGAGCGGTGACGTCACACCTAGGTCCCAGTCTCGTACTACATCTACTTTTCTCTCGCGCTTGCTTCAGAACGACTGGGACTAGGCTGGGTCTATATATAGGTATAGACATTTCACCAACAACAACATTATGATCACAATTCGAGGGCGGGCTTAGGGTGCCATTTGAAACAAACAGGCTTGGAAAATCAGTAATGATTAAATCTATAAAATAGAACTACGCGTTTGAGTTATTCTGGTCGGTTCTTTAATCAGTTGAGAAAGATTATTGCATGCAATGAAATGAGAGAGTTTAGCACCCGTATCAAAAGTTCCGGTTGACGAATTATCAGAATAATGAGCATTAAAATCACCCATAAAAACAATAGCTGTATAATTATTACTTCCAATTTGGTCCATACTACATTGCAATAAACGAAAAAATTCGTCGGTTTGAGAAACATTAGAATTGGGAGGTCTATAACAAACGCCGCAAAGAACTTTAGATTTATTCAACGTAATCTCCACCCATAGCAATTCAATACCAGCTTGTTCGTATTCACACTTTCTTGCGTAAGGTAGGTGATTAGCAATATACATTGCCACACCGCCACCTCTATAACCAACTCTGTCATTCCTCAAGGGACTGTTATATCTGGAAATAACTAATTGATCATTGGAATTTTGCATTTAACCAAGTTTCAGACACCCCAAAACATCAAATTTATGAAGTGATAGCAAAGCTGATATTTCACTAAATTTATCTGGGATGCAAAGACTACGAGTGTTTAAATGTGCCAAAATAAGGCCGTGTTGTTTGGGACCAGGGTTGGGATCTACATTACCAGAAATCAACAGAAGCAAATTGATAATCAAAATTGAGAATATGAAAATTTTCGGACATAAAAATAAGTTGTAAATGTCGGAAGTAGTGGTAATTGTAAAACTAGCTGCAAAGAGTCCAATTGCTGCTCTGTACGATTGCAAATTAACCCCCATTAAATATATAACAGGATAAACTAAAACACTCCCCTCCAATTGGGCCGAATGCTGGAATATCCCTATAGAAGTTAAAACACTTGGCAATACATGTTGAACTAGTAAATAAAACAGTAATTAAACTGGGCAATATGGCAATCAAGAAAGAATATAAATACTTAATATAAGGAAAATATAATACACACAGAGCACACAACAAGCTGTGATAAAAATGTAAAGAAGTCACCGTTTTTATAGAACTATTTACGGTGACAGGCCAACATATCATATCAATCAACATATCAATCAAACCGCGTCAATAGGGAACGAAAACAATGCCGGAGTAAATACTATGACTCAAAAGTCAGTCAACTTAAAGCCTCTGATCCCAAACAGTGGTGGAAATCTGTTAAGTACCTGTGTGGAATGGATCCAGTCAACCACAAGTATGATCTCCGACATCTTCAAAGCCTGTCACCCACTGGTGATGAAATTAATGAAACCAACGAAGGCAACGCATCTCTTTCACACTTGGCGAATACCATAAATCAAACCTTCCTAGAACCAATGAACATGTTCCAACCTCTAAATTCTGACCACTCCCAAGCCTTAAACGTGTCCGGCACCAGTAACCAATTACCATCTACAATTGCCAAAACAGAATCGTATATTTTCGAGAAATTATCCAGTATAGTACCTACGAGGGCTCATGGCCCAGACACTATTCCTGGTTGGCTTCTCAAAGAGAATGCCGATGTACTAGCAAGTCCCGTTTGCAAGATTCTCAATTCTTCTTATCTCGAAAATCGTTTACCCGCTGCTTGGAAGTTCGCAGATGTAATTCCCATTCCAAAACAGAAGCCTGTACGAACTGTAAACAAGGATTTAAGGCCCGTTTCGTTAACACCAATAGTCTCAAAACTAGCCGAGGAAGTGGTAGTTGAACAGTTCATTAAACCGGCGATTCTCAAAGTGGTGGATCCTAACCAATATGGAACAGTGCCGAAATCATCTACCACGCAAGCTCTTATTAGCATAGTCCACAATGTTGCTAAAGCCACTGATGGCAACGGGGCCTTAGTTAGACTTGTTCTATTGGACTTTAGGAAAGCATTTGATCTCATCGATCATCAGTTACTTATGGTAAAGCTTCACTCTCTGGACGTTCCGCCGAGTGTTATAAATTGGGTAAGAGATTTTTTGACAAATC